>MU864418.1:0-139853 GCA_033296905.1 Podospora australis | reverse complement strand
TGGTTCCAAAATGTCGACGCAAGGTTGGCCATGCTCGTCAGCGTATCTGGGTGATCGGCCCCGAGCTTGGTCTTGCTCGTCTCCATCACCTGCACGTCGAGCTTCTCGGCCTCCTCCCACCGGCCTTGGTTCCTGTATGTCGACGCAAGGTTGGCCATGCTCGTCAGCGTATCTGGGTGATCGGCCCCGAGCTTGGTCTTGCGAGTCTCCATCACCTGCGCAAACAGCTTCTCAGCCTCCTCCCATTGTCCCCGGTCTTCTAGAATCATACCAAATAATGTTGTGCTTGCTAGAGTCATTAGATCCCTTTTTCCCAACTGCTTCTCACGAACCTCCCTCGCTTTGTCTGCCATCTGCTCTGCAACATCGTATCTCCCTTGCGACCATGCATACCAACCCCCGTTGTGCAAAAGAGTTGCCCATCTTTCCGTAGTATTCTCGTCGGGTCGGTAGCCAAGAGCTACTTGAACATGTGCAAACAGACCCTGACATTTTCCCCAGTTCTGGTACTCCCCCGGTGGGAACGACAATGCCATATGCTTGATATACTGCTGCTTGAACGTCTCCTGCTGTCCATATGCTTTCAGCCAAATTCTTGTCGACAGCTGCACAAGTCCGTGCATCTCAAACTCATCCCCATCTGCGTTCGTGGTAACAAGACAGTACTCCCTTAGCATCGCAACGTCATCTTCAAAACACTCCTCTATAATATCGTCCGCATTGATATTTGTGTCTCCACCTATCGCACTCCTATCATTTGGCTTCCCGCCTCCATCCCCAAATTTCCCGTCTTCAGCCATGTTTAGACTCCTTGCTCGTGTTGCATCCTTCAGGACCCTCTCGGGGATGCCTTGCCGGTCGAAAAAGCTCATCAGCGATAGGAGCTTCGCTGCAGAGGGTCTTTTAGACCGGATGTGGTCAAAAGATATCTGCCATGTCGTAAGAATTGTATTTGACGCGCCTCCATCCCGCCGTAGGTCTCCGCCATCATATTGTAACAGCCTGATCTTTTGACCCTCGCCCTTTTGGAACTCGGCTAGGTACTTCTCGGGCGAGCTCCGTGGTGCCCTTATACGTATGTAGGCAGCAGCCTGGCTGATGGCCAGCGGAACAAGATCAAGCGCTTGTACGAGATTGGTCGCTACGGTCATATCCGAGAGCGACCCCAACTTGTTCTTCAGGAGCGTGATGGAGTCCGTCTGCGTCATTGGCCCGACTTCGATGATGTTTTTAGGGCGACCGGTCAGCCTATCGGCTAGGTATCTGTTACGTGTTGTGATAATGATTGATCCGTTCCGACTCTGTGGTAGGAACTTTGCGAACAAATGCTCGTTGCATGCGCCGCTGCTAGCCAATGCGTAGAATAAATTGCCGTCGTCGGCGCTATCGAGGATCATGGTCCATTTGCCATTCTGTTCGTTTGAAAGCCAGCCGTACACAAGCTGTGGGATGTTGGCTTTAGGTTGATTGCGTCCGGGAAGCTTCACGGTGTTGGCAATCGTTATGAAGCCTTCTTCAATGCGGGCCAGTGTGCCGGCGTGAACCCAGAATACCCATTTGCTAGGTTGCTCCACGGCGATTCGGTGAGCGAATTCAATGGCCAGCTGCGATTTGCCAACCCCGCCGAGGCCCACGAGGGCTACGCGAGCAGCAGGCTCAGAACATAGCCGGTTGATTTGTTCGAGAATGTCTCCGCGGTCGACGAAATCGCCGTCGCGCGCGAAGGGGATGGTCGCGAATGGTTGCGCCGGCGTTTCTGGTCGTTCTGAGAAGGTTAGTCAGGTAACCTCGGCTCCGGCCGCGATAGTCTTACCCGGTGGCGGATTGAATTGTACGGTGATCGGTGCATTGCTCTGCCCCACCTCTAGACCGCGGTTCTGATGCCCGAAAGTTGCGTACACCATTTCCGCCATTCGCTGAAAGGGTGGAATTGTAAACCGGTGATAATGCAGAAAAGTTCTTGTTGATTTATCGAAAAACAGGAGAGCAAATCAACACCTCCGACCTGAACGTCTGGAAGGACTGTGTTTTATATAGCACTTGATATGATCAAAGTGTTGAGATTTCCAGCACTGTTGACTTTGTTTGACAAAATATTGAAAGATGCCACTGAACGCCAAAAAATTGGGGGTAGTCACGGCGTCATGTGAAACCACTTCGTTCAATCCGTCGTGCCGTCACAGGGGTGTCTTATAATGGATAGGTTAATATTTCCCAGCGATTCAGCCACCTAATTTCAGCTCGTCGGGATATTTGTCAAATGGGATTTTGTGCCTTGGAAGACTAAGAATACCCACATTCAACAGGACAACAAACAGGCCAAGGATTCTCCAGGACCAACTAATATAGTAGGGCAATGATAGGCGGCTGCGCCCTGCTTGTCGAGGTGCCCGAAGGAGGGACACATTGAAGGATGGTTGGACAAGAAGGTCGCCGGGGGGATTGAATCTGCAGGACGGCTGCAGTAAGACCTCTGAGTCGGGCGTCAATAAATATCCATCTAGCTGTGCGGCTGAACATTTGCTGCCCAAGGGCTGCCTGCGTTGCACGTGACCCAATGGCCAACCTCAAAAATGTATTTGGCAACAATCGCCAGTCTGAGGGTGTCAAGCACTTCTTACCCTTTCTACTTGCTACCACCGTCACAATGGACCCCTTAAGCATCACAGCTGCAGTCATTGGAATCGCTGCCCCGGCAGCACATTGTATACACCTCCTGTTGGGGGACCTCCAAAAGATCGTGGACGCGCCCGAAACCGTCGCTTCGCTCAAGAGAGACCTGCTCTCTGTGAGCCAGGCTCTTACCTCCCTTCAAGCAGTATCCGACCAGCAGTGGAAGCTATTAGGAGAGACTGTGATCAGCCAGTCAAAAACAGCGACTACTTCATGTAATACGTCCTGCGATAGGTTCAGGGCCTCTCTCGGTCACTGGACCCGGCACAGCGAGGATGGGAGACTCTCTTTGCGAGACCGCGCAATGGTTGGCTTCATTAAACAAGGCTATGTAAAGTCCCTGTCGGAGCAGCTCCAACACTGCAAGCTCACCCTCACCTCGGTTGTCAGCATAGCTACTCTGTAAGTGAAAATTACCAAACTTTGACAGGTAAACTTTAACTGTAAAAAGCCATAGCTCCCTTCAACACACACAAGCGACTGGAGAGATAATGGCGGCGGTATCTCAGAAGGAGGCCGAAATTACAGATTCCATCACTAGGACAGAAAAGCAGCTGGCTGAGGTGAATGCCAAGCTAGGAGCACTCTGCATGGCGAAGCAAGAGGAGGATGAGACGGAAGCCGACCGCGCTAGCGCGATCAGCCAGGTGGCAGTCGAACAGACTTTATTGGGTGAATCGCGCAAATTGCTCGAAGAACTACTCTCAGGCATCAAGACCGCAGCCGCGAACACACGGAAAGACCAGGCGCAAGTGGTCAGCAACTTTGGGAGTCAGAACCAAGGCATTCAGACTAGTGTGAACTATGGAGGAATCAGTGGCATCACGTTTGGTAAACAGTAGCAGAAGAAGCGAGAGTGGGCTCTATAAGACTTAACCCACTTACCGGATGGACCTACATACCGGATATGCAAATCTATAGTCGTTCCAGCGGGAGGTCTTCTGTTTGCGGATGGCATCGTGATACTCCTTAGAGGCAGTCTTTGCTTGATGTTCAAGGTCTGGTGCTGTTTGGCCCATCCTGCGTCGAGCTCTTGCCTGGTTTCTCCAGAAGGTATATATCTGGCGAAGCCGTGTCAAATCCGACGTCCACCACCTCTTGGCGTACGGTGAAGGCTTAGCTCTAGGCGTGAGGATGTAGACTGCCTCGCTCACCACTGACATGAGTCGGTCTGTCTGTTGTTGAACGCTGCCGCCCCAGGGATGTGTTCAAGGTTGGCTACCACCCTGGTTCTGATGTCCGCCCAAGGAGCATTTTTGAAGAGTAACCTCATCTCCACTGGCCGATCTTCTACTGCGATGTCGAATGCCGTCTCGATCGCTCGGTGGTCTGACCCATGGTCGCAAGGATGGATCGAGCATCTGAGCAGCTGGTCTGCAAGTTCTTCCGAGGCTAGTACTAAGTCGATGGTACTTTCTGCGTTGCCTGACTGCCACGTCTTCGTTCCCCTTGGGAGGAGACTGCAGAGGGAATGCTCGTCCATGAGGTTGATGATCAGATCTCCTTCCCCTTGTCTTGATGGCGAAACGTCGTCCCCTCCCCAGAGCTGATCGTGGCGGTTGAAGTCACTGGCTAGGATGACATCTGTTGTAGTTCCTACTCCATTCCGAAACACCCTGATCATTTGGTCGAGTTCCCTCACCACTGCCTCTAATGCGTCATTGTTACCACCCTCCACGTACACTGAAACCAACAGTACTGCCCGATCTTGAAGTCGAATCCGTGTGACGCAGGAAACGAGAAGCAGTGGTTAATGCATCGATTTTCTATAGTAAAGGCGTCTTATTATGTTGTAAAAGGAAAGACAACGGCGACGGTGAGGTCGCTCAGTAGGTAGCCGGGCGGTCCCAGGGGCCACACACTGATTACTAATGTCCGACTAATCTAATGACGTCACTCCAAGACCCTGAAATCCACCTATGGGAACATCCCCCATCACCGTGCAGCAGTGAGATCCGCCGACGGCTGTGACGGACTTGCGATGGAAAGCAGGTCTTCAACATATATATGGTGCAATTCGAAAGATCCAACCAATCGTGGTGTGGATTTTCGACATCCTTTTGGAAGGTTAGCGCATTGGCCAATTGCATCGCTATGCGAGAGCCGTCACACATACCACGGATTCTTATTAAACTTAAATGCGTCTACCGTCTTTTTATATACCTATATGTTACAACCTGCACCGAAAGTGGATACAGACTGCAAGGCAGTACGCCAAAGGTGAATATGACAGGATAATCGAAGGTTGTGGCACGCGTCTCAGACAAAGGGTTCACTGTCAACAACAGGTTGTTCTAACAAAGGGCTACTGAAAGTAGATTGTAAACAAATGAACTGTATTGCTTGCGTGAGGAATCAGATTCCTCGGGACGGAGAGTGCCCAGCACTCTCCCTACTTATAGAAAGCTGTCTACACATATCTTCAAAGTATCTTGTACCTTGCTCGCTGTGCTCGCTCGTCTTGGCAGCGAGCACCTTCTGATTGGCCCCATGGAGATGCGGGTCTTACCGTGTCTGACTTAATGATTGGATGGGGCTTTCCTGATGCTCCACGGGCCGCCCCGCGGTCCGTGTGTAGGGGGGATTACGCCCAGGGCGTAACACTTAAGCGATTTGCAGCGTTGGTGGTTGTGACGGCTCTCGCAAGTCCGTCACAGTGGTCGCTGAACCATACGCAAGACTGATTGACGATTTGGTAGTAACTGTCCCAATGGGGCATTACAATTGGACGAAACTACTACCAACAACGAGACGAGACTCAACTTGGCCGATCTGGAGCATGCTATGGATACGAAGTGATCTAGAAGCCAAGCAGATTCCAGTGCCGTTGTGACGGCTCTCGCATAGCGATGCAATTGGCCAATGCGCTAACCTTCCAAAAGGATGTCGAAAATCCACACCACGATTGGTTGGATCTTTCGAATTGCACCATATATATGTTGAAGACTGTAACGGATTGGCGTGATCCGTAAACAGTATATATGTTCGCACTCTGAATTCTAAGAGCAGTCTTAGAATTCTGACATCCTTTTGGAAGGTAGTCAATTGGTCATGTGCGACGTCATGCAGCTGCCGTCACAATACGCCCCGCGCCAGCACTGTACCTCGAAGGCATCATCTGTACAATTCCTCGGACTCACTTTGTTGCATCGGATCGCCAGAGTGCCTGACTCACTTTCCAATGCCTCGGATTAGATAGATCAATTAGATCAGGTGCTAGCCAAGGCCCCCAAAGCGGGGTTAATTATCTCGTAGCACCAACACCCGACTGCTGCCTAGCTACAGTGTCATCCTCACTGACCGCCCGCTAATAAAAAGGCAGAGAATGGCAGGCACGTTGATATCCAGCGCTGCTGTTGGGAACCTGCACGTTCATGGATTTCTCCCAAGACACACCAAAACACAACTTGAACATGCACACCGGCAAGATCAACGACGATGCCGACAGTGGTGAATGGGACAACGACGCCGTCATCCTCGGCCGCGACGATGTAAGCGACTTCAACGAGGACAACATCCTCCCCCAATCTCCCGAAACTCTCGCCAAGATTCGAAGCTGGCTTCGACCGACCGAATATGACCACGCGGGCGGCGAGTACAAAAAGCACCTTGCTTCTCACCTGGCCGGCACCGGCGATTGGCTCTTTGCGTCTGATGCGTATCAAAAGTGGCACACCGGCACAGATCAGGGGCTCTTATGGATTCGGGGCATTCCTGGTTCTGGAAAGTCGGTCTTTGCCGCCTCCATCGTGGCCCGGCTGCGACAGGAACATTGCCCGGTACTATACTTCTTTTTCCGCCAGATTATCGACGCCAACCACAGTCCCGTGGCAGCTCTCCGGGATTTTCTCGTTCAGTTACTCCCCTTCAGCCCGCCTCTGCAGGCTGCACTGAAGGAATATGTGGATGAGAAGTCAGACAAGAGACGGGATCTGGAGAGCATGTCCAGCGCCGACTTGTGGCGGCATCTCCGTCAGGCCGCCGTGTACTTGCCAAAGGTGTATTGTGTGGTTGACGCACTGGACGAGATGGACCAAACCAAGGACTTGGAGCCCTTCTTGCAGTCTGTTGCCGAGCTTGCAGACTGGAGACCAAGACAGCTCAAAGTCGTTGTCACCAGTCGCCCAGTTGCATACATCGAGGGACCACTTCGAAAGGCCAAGGCATTTCATCTACGACTGGAAGAACAGCAGGTCGATGTGGACATTGCTACGTATGTTGGCCATAAGCTGAGTCAATCGGCTATACCTAAAGATATGCAACACCGGATAAGATCCGCCGTTCCAGGGAGAGCAAACGGGTTGTTTCTCTACGCCAAGTTGGCTATGGATGCTTTTCTGCGGCCTGGTGCCGACGTGGCTCAGGTTCTGGCTCATCTACCTCAGGATCTCAATGTCATGTACACGGATCTGTTGCGCGAGCACTCCCGACGCTCCGGGGTTCCCCATAGTTTGCAGTTGCTCATACTCCAAGCCGTGACGCATGCAAGTCGGCCGCTCCGACTTCTTGAGATTGCCGAATTCACCAACGTGACACAGTTCCCGGAGGACCAGCGCAATCTCAAAGCGGCCAAGGATTTGGTCCGTTCTGCTTGTGGACCACTGCTGGAAATTTTGCCCGACGAGACCGTCTCCGTGATTCACCACTCTCTGACCGAGTTCCTGAACGGTACAACTCGCAAGTCGGACCCCGCGCTGGACGAACTCAACTCGTACCCGATTCTCAGACCAGGTCCCACTCACCAGCATCTCGCCCTGATCTGTCTGTCCTACCTCTTATCCGGCTGTCTTGAAACGGTCGCTGCTTCTGCATCAAAGTACAGATTGAGAGAGAACCTCTACCTGCAGTATCCATTCGCCCGATACGCCACTCAAAACTGGAATATACACGCTCGAAAATCTACTCAGACTGGACACGACCAGACTGAAGTGAATACACTCATTGACAGATTGTTGAATGACAAGACGCTTCAGACACTTCAAAATTTGGGCGTACTGGCTTTTGCGAGCCGTGGGTTTGGTCAGCATACTGTCCCAACACGACTCTCGATAGCGGTCCGCTTCGGGCTTACCGACTACGTCAAGGTCCTGCATGGCCGTCCCGAAACAAGACATGACATCGATAGGGAGGACTCCGATGACACCGGCTCTCCTCTGTGTATAGCTGCGAAGAAAGGCTATGAAGATATCGTCAAGTTGCTCCTAGGTGCCGGAGCGAGCACAGCCGCTCACATCCGAACGGGTGAAACCCCCCTTCTCTTGGCTGCCAGCTGCAACCGTTCACAGGTAGCCAAGATCCTGATCGAGGACGGCGGCTTGAGTCCATTCGAAATGGTGCCTCTGAACAATGGCTGTCTTGAAGCACATCCAACGCCGTGGCACGAGAACGCGGTCACCATGGCCTGCCGAAACGGCCACTTGGAAACGATAACAGTATTGTTTCCTTACATCACGACAGTCAAGCAGATCCAGACAGCTTTGAGAAGCGCAGTCAAGCAGCAACGCCCGGAAGTCTTGGAAATTCTGCTCCGGCATCCATTGGCCGAGGTGAACTTTCAACCTCGCAAAGAAGATTGCCCGCTTCTGATCACTGCTTGTAGCGCAAGTTGGAACTTGAACCCAAACATCATACGTCTCTTGCTGCAAGCAGGAGCAGATCCAAATATTGAGCAAAGGAAGGAAAGTCACGGGTGGAACAAGGAGGGAGTCATACTTGAGACACCGCTGCATTCCTTCGCCAAGAGCAATCAACGTGCGGAGGGCTCTTCGTTCAATGAGAACCGGGTATCAAACGAGGTCATTGAATGCTTTGAGATGTTGGTGGCTGCAGGGGCAGATGTCAATCGAGTGGATGCCCAAGGCAATTCTGTTCTGCACCACGTTGTGAATCCGGTGGTGGCGCGATTGCTACTTGATGCCGGCGCCGATCCCAACGTGACCAACAACAAGGGGGAGACGTTGCTGCATGCATGTGCCGACGATGGCATCTTGCAGGTTCTGCTAGCAGACGAGAAAACAAACCTGGAACCAAAGACGGAATGTGGCCTGACGCCACTACTCTCGGCCATCCAGACTGGCAGGAGACAAAACGCATTCTGTCTACTCGAGCGAGGAGCTGATCCAAACGCCGTTGACAGGAATGGAAATGGGGTCTTCTTCTTGACCATTAGCATGAATGCTTACAACGACAGCACGGCACTCGAGGAGATCCCACGCCTGATTAAAAGGTTGCGTGACGCCGGAGCAGACCCCAACACCCCCAATCTCGATGGCGACAACGTCCTGCATCGCCTCGTGGACCTTACCAACAGCAACAAGCCCCTCGTGGATGCTATGCTGCGGTCCCTTGTGGCTGCAGAAGCAGACTTGGAGTCGAGAGACCGCAGGGGTCGCACACCGCTGTACAAACTAATGGCATCAACCACGTCATCGGGTTACGTTACTGCGGAAATCATGATGGAATTAGGTGCAAAGCTGCACACGGTGGACTATGAGGGCCGGACTCTCTTTCACTCCTGTGATACATGGGACTACAGGACCAAGGAGAAATTTAGACTGTTCCTCGCCAACGGCCTGGATCCGAAGCAGACCGACTACGCAGGCAACACTCTCTGGCACATCCATCGAGCCAAGTTGATGAAATCCGAGCACTACGATGGTTCGTTTTCGACGGAGATCAGCCCGCTACAACCCAACCACTCGGGCCGTACGCTCCTTCATGACCTGGCCAAAGAGGGCTATACGGCTCGGGAGCTAGATATTCGAAGTGAAAGGACGAGTGCCGATCCACCAACAGACAAGATCAAGCCTTTCCTAGAATTGGTCATCCAAATGCACTTGGGCGAAGGCGTGGGAGTCGACCAGACTGATCAAGATGGCACCACTCCACTTCATCTAGCATCCACACATTGTGAGTTTACAACTCGATGCCTTCTCGAAGCCGGTGCAGACCCCGTAAAGGCCACCCGAGAAAATCTCACACCGCTCCATCTCGCCGTGATCTCTCGCAGACCGAACATTCTTGCTCTCCTTCTAGAATCACTTAGGTCACGCATGACTCCTGAGAGCCTCTCTTCGATATTAAACACCAAAGCCCAAGTCTATAGGCTCCTGACCATTCTGCAATATGCATGCCGATCTGGGCAAAGCGAGAGCGTAAGGCTGCTGCTGGATGCCGGTGCCACTTCGTTGTCAAGAGATTGTGCTTGGTCCTCGTGCGCGGATTTCGAGGGCGAAGATTTGAACTGGCAGGAGGAGGACCCCCAACTGTTTGGGCGCTCCTATTCGAGACGCGATGCTGTGGGTGCGGGAAGTGTGCGCCTCAATGACAAGCACCGCAGTAGGCCTAATGTCTATCGGGATCGGGAATTCTCTGGAGAACGCCTGGATGAAATTCGGGCCCTCCTCACAAGGCATGCACTACCGTCGTTAGAAGTGCTGGATCATGCTATCACATCGGCTGCATGTAACGGTCACGATTATACAGTTGACAGTCTTACTCGAACTCGCCACTCTCTCTTTCCGGAGGCGGAACCTCCAACAGATCTCAGCATACGCATTTGTCTTGCGCGACGAGATGCCCAGCGAAAGACTGTGCATGAAGCCTTACAGGGGCCGGACGCTGCTCGCTACCATCGGGGGGCATATGGCTTCCTCATGAAAGCCCGCGAATATGAGCTTGCGACCGAAGTACTCCTCGACAAAGGTCTTGAAGCAAACGAGCATACTCTCACCGTTCTTTATGATCTCGTAACGGGCGGCTTCGCTTCGATACTGAAGAAGGTGGCCACGAGGGAGTTCATTGCGGAACTAGCTCGCTGGCAAGCCAGCAAGCCGAACAGAAGATCGTACAGCCAAAGCCAACGACGGCCGTACTTGTGGCAGCCCCTGCTCATGGCGGCGTGCCAGACCGAGACACCCAACATGGACGTCATTCGGGTGTTGGTTGAAGAGCTTGGCGCCGACATAAATGCTGCCGAGATGACAGAGTCAGGTTACGGTCCTGACTTAAAGCTCGTGCGCGACCAAAGCGTGCTTCATGTTCTGGCCCAAGGCACTCATTGGTGGCAGGTTGCTGAGGCTCTACCCTACTTTCTAGCAAGAGGCGCCGATGTTCAGGTACGGGATGCAAGTGGCATGACCCCGTTGTTGATTGCACTCGGTTGTATTCCTGAGCCAAGTTTTGATGTCGAAGTGATCAAGACTCTGGTATCCTTCGGTGCTGATACCAACGTCATCGACCCCAGAGGCCACTCGTGTCTTGCTCGTGCGATAGGCGACCTCGAGATCACGCGATTTCTTCTGCAACAGGGAGCAAGGATTGACAGTTCAGCACTGACTGCAGCCATCACGAACCAGAAAGTTGACATCGTGAAGGGGCTCCTAACGCACGGCGCGGATCCAAATATGTTGGAAACGGAGCAGGAGCGGCAGCAAGCTGAAGAATTGGCAGCCAAGGCACACACCTCGTCCAAATATTGGCGGAGACGGCCCGACAAGGGAGAACCTCTGGAATTGTATCCCTTGGAGCTTGCTGTTCGAACTGCGACTGATTACGGCAAGGATGTCGAGATGGGCAAGAAGATTATCGAAGTTCTTCTCTCCCACGGCGCAGATCCCAACGCCATCTATACGTCTGTTGGGACAACTGTCATGCATCGAATTATCAGACACGGCCGGTTCACACGCTTATTCCTAACATTGCCTTGCGTCGACTTGGACGCGAAGGACTCGGAGGGGCGAACGCTCCTGCACACCGCCGTTCGGGGGCCTCTGGTTGACGAGAAGGGAAACACTATAGGGGATGCGGGTTTCAATCAGTCCGACCTCCCTTCGCCCATTGAAATTCTACTCAAGCGCGGCGCTGATCTCACTGCCATAACCAAAAACGGCAGCACGGTATTCCACGCGCTCTTCCCGAAGCCTCACCAACGCACGTCATACAGCAGCTGCGACGGTGGCCCGGTCTTGCGGGCGAAACTCGCGACCCTCCTCCGACACTTGGCGTCCATGCCACAGGCACAACAGGCCTCTTTGCTGAACGCATACAACGACGAGGGACAGACGGCGCTCCACCTCGCTCTAGGTGCCAGGCGGCTCGGAGAGTGCAGAGTGGGTCTTGCTGCCGCGCTTTTGGAGGCGGGAGCAAGTCCTACGATACCGGACCGAGAAGACGGAAACACCCCCTTGCATATGCTGCTCGCTCATAGTCAATGGAGAATTGCTCGGGACGGATCACTGAAGAAGGATGAAAAAATCGGCATCAACGTTGTGGAACAGTTGTTTCGGCGGTTGATCTCTGCCGGCGATGCCAACGTGAAGAATAAACAGGGGGAAACACCGCTATTTGGCTTTTTCAGTGAGGGCAGGATCTGGTCAGAGAAGGAATACGAACGGCAAATGCAGCGATCACGGGGCGGCTGGGCTCAACAACAGGTACCAGCACCAACAACCGAGAACAAGCCAGAGGAAAAGAAAGGGGAGGACGACTACGAGAGGGTTCTCTATGAACTTTTTGAAGAGGCAGGGATGGATTTTGCGGTCAAGAACGACGAGGGGCAGTCATTGCTTCATGCTGTTGCTGGGGGGAAAGGCCCGGGATACTGCGGAGATGATGGTGGAAATGTGCGGCGGTTTCAGTTCTTGATGGATAAGAAGGGGTTGGATCCGCTGATGGAGGATAATAGGCAAAGGACTGCCCTGGATATTGCTGCGGGCGTGGGGAGTCAAGGGATTTTGAAGTTGTTTAAACGGGGTGGAGAAGGAGGAGGAGGGAATGAGGGAAGGGGTGGGGGTGAGGATGAGGATGTTGGGTTTGATGAAGATGATCTCTGAGTATCTACCTGGGGAAACGACTGTGGTATGATTGTGCATTTGGTGAGTGGCGAATGAGGTTCTTGGTTCTTGGATATTTATGTCGATATGGTTTGGAGCAGCAGTGACTGACAAGTCCAGTCATATTGCAAGTGGAGGGTCTTGTGTCAATGCAAAGATGGCTGATCATACAATCACAATGTAATACAGTGAGGATAGATGGATTAAGGTAGGTGTATGGATATTTATATTTCTTGAATCTTGGTGTGTATAATCCAGGTTCAACTCTACCGCATCCGTGAATGCTTGACCGTTGGCTCTATCTGCATGCATTTCAAACTTTCTCATGACCTGAGCACCTATTCGAGATAGATACATACCTTACTGTCGGTATCTTACTTGCTTCCAGATACGACATGCCTGACTTCTGAACTCCTAGGTTGAGATAGAGAGCCTAGTGGCTGGATCTCTTGTGACACAGCATATGCATCTCTTGCCTAGAGCGATCACCCCATTTTACCTGTCGCCTCCACGTTCAAGGGCTTAGACAGGAGACAGGCAACCGGAACCCAAACTAGGTGTCCAGCTTGTAGACTTCATAACTGATGTTCCGGGTCCAACCCCTCTTGTCATGAAACCTCTGATTCTCCATGCATTTCTACCCTACCTTACCTAGAGCTAGTCAGCAGAACATACATGCCCCCTTCCAGTCACCACAAATTCTCATAATTTGAAGTTCCTTTGTCCACATAAATCACCAAGGATACGTCCCCCCTGGCATCCAAAAGTCCAGCGTATCCTGCCCTGGCTTCAACCGATCACTCCCCACAAACCGCGCAGTAATAACATGGTACATGCCCCCCGTCAGATTCTTCGGCAAAGAAAACGTCACCCTTCCCCTCTCCGCCGCCGTCAAAGTCTGGCTCAGTCTCACTTCATCACTCGTTTCACTGGTCAAAGTCACAGTTCCAGTCACAGGCTCATCCGGTCCCGCCGTAACACTCGCAGAGATGCGAATAGGATCATCCGCCTCCCCGTTCCCCGCCCCGAAACTCGCTTTTACAATCGTCGGTCCCGTGGGGGGTTCCTGCCACCCATGACTGGTCAAATTCCACTCGGGTCGGTGATGACAGGGGACACAACCCGGCCAGTAAGAGTCTGGAACGGCTCCAGTCACCGGATTGCGGTAGGCGAACCACATCCTCTGAATCTCTGGCCAGGAAACATACCGACCGCTACCACCCATGAACCCCGTTTCTCTCGGGTCGCCCATTTCTGTAAGCAACAAATCCGGTGGGTAATCTTTAATCAGATCTCGCGGCGGTGGGTTGGTAGCATTCTGCGGACGGGGAGCGACACCCGACCAGCCCTCTTTCCACGTGGAGGAGGTCCAGTAGAACTCGTCAATAGTCACAGACCACAACCGCCAGATGCCGTTCTCGTCCAGAACCATTTGGTCCTGGTACATGCCCCCCCGGATCGTGCCGGCGGAGGATTTATCCGTGGCGGGCTGGAGGAGGCGGGCGCGGAGGCTGGAAGAGCGGCCGTCGTGGGACACGTGGATGACGGGCTGCGGGCGCCAGTGGAAGGAGATGCCCGCCCGAACGGTGCGCTCGGTGGTGCCGTAGTACGAGGTGCACGCCTCAAGAACGCGCTGGCGGGTCTGGTAGAACCCGGCAAAGGGGGATTCCTTGTTGGCTTGGACGGCGTGGATGGCCGCCATGTTGCTGCAGCCTTTGCCGTCGATGAAGTCGATGTAGAAGCCGTAGGCGTTGGAGACGTTTTCTGTGCCGTCGTAGGCGGCGGAGCGTTGAAGGCGGCGGTTGAGTTCGGTGAGGCTTTCTGTCTCCTCCTTGGGCGATCTTGATTTTTGTTGTGCGTTGCCCAGACGGGTGTGGGGGAGAAAGACGGGCTTGGTTGTGCTTTGGGGGAAGATGCTGCCATTTCCCCAGCCCTGGGAGTAGTTTGCCACGACCAACGGGGAGATGTTGATGTTCAAGAACTGCCAGATACCGTTGCGCTTGACAAAGGTGTTTTGGAAAAAGCTGAACCGCCAGGAGGCTGTTGTCGAATTAGCGTCACCAATCAGGGCGATCTCGATCCCGCGAGCATCTGCGATCCCTTCGGCTTTAGGAATATCTGGATCAATCTCGTCGCGGATGGAGACTACCGTGTCAAGGATGAGGTGCTCGTTCAACACTCCCTGACTCAAACCCTCGGGGCCCATCCATTTCTCCAGCGCTTCCCGGATGCCATTAGGCCCTTCAAACGTTCCCACATTGTCGATGGTGATGACACCCCAGTGGTTTCCAAAGTAGACATTGTTGCCAAAGAGGTTGTCGACCTCACCCCACATTCGGCGGTCGACGTAATACCCATATGCGTGCTGGAGGTTGCGGACTTCATCTTCGTCGTTCAGAATGCCAATGCGATGCTGCAGGTCTTGGGCCGTGGCTTTGGTCTCGGGAGCATCACCAACAGGCGGGGGAAGGGGTATTCCAGCTTCGTCCGGGGCGTAGTGAAAAGGGGGTGCGGAGCCCAGATTATCACGACCGATATTGCGCCAGCCTTGCTCGTAGTTGCCATCGTACAACGGATAGTATCGAAGAAGTGAGATTTTCCATTTTCCGCCGACGAGAGCGTACTCGTTCTCGTAGATGCCACCTTGGAGTCTAGTCTTGCCTTCACCGTTTCCCTGAAACCTCCAACCATTGAAGCGACCCTTGGCAGTGCGTCCGTCAGCTGCGAGGTTGACGAGGGGTGTGGCGAGGATGAGGGTATCCAGTGATCCCGGTTGAACACCATTCATGTCGCTGGCATCGTCTTTGAGCCATTTCTCGATGGCTTGTGGCCCGCTGGCAGACGCATTACCCCAGAATAGGGTGCCGTCATCTGCAAACAATGCGGCCATGTCGGTGTAGCGGCCGAACTGGGCCAGCTGGGCAAAAGTTGCTGACACATCCTTCACCTCACGGAGTGACTCGGCGCGCTCGACATCTCTGGCAAGTGCATTGAGCGTTGGTGCCCGGCGAGTCAGCGGAGTGTTGGCTGACCGATGATATGGCGAGGGCGCCGCATGGAGGCCGATGACGGCGCTGCATAAGAGGGCGAGTAACAGCTTCATACTGCCCACCTTTTTGTGTGGATGTGGTAGAAGCCAATAAGATCTATGATGGAAGGGGCCAGACCTGGCATTGACAAGAAGACGCGGTTCGGGGGCTTAAATGCAACGCTTGAATTTTATTTGGCATTCACGACAAGCCATTACGATACACACCCTAGATTTGCCTATTCCCCCGCTCATCACATTATCCATAACGCCATGAGCGCTGAGGTGTAACTGTAAGACTGGGTGATCCAGCCTCGGATCAAGCCGAATGATCATCTGCCGAAGTAACATCCCCGCAGTCGATCTAGGTGTGGGGAAGCTCTAACGGCGACAGCGTGCTTGATATTGGCCTTTCTCGTATAGGTTCATTCGGCTGCTCGGCAAAGAGATTTAACCCATTTATTGCTTTTCGCTGTCGTCTCTACAGTAGTTTGTATACGTCAGCTTTGTTCCTGGAGCATTGGGCGGGATGCTTGAAATCACATCTGTCTGGCATTCATTGCACTTACAAGATGGGTAGCGCAATGCCGCCCTTGACTTCTGATTATATTTCAGATGAATGTCCGGAATCATGCCCAAATTCAAATAACATGGGCGCCATCACGTTCGCTTTGGGCCCTGCCCTTCTGTGGCTTACTTGTGGTGATGCGACAACGACCTGGTCGTTTCTGTCATAGCCTGCTTTCCTCCCACTCGGGCAGATGCCATTCGAGGGTAGTGTGCTTCTATGAAGACTGCCTGACATCCTGTTGTGGTGCAGGATATCCGTCGACCGGTATTGCAGACACAACATAGCTTTGTGTGTAGGGCTTCAGCAGCCGAAGTAATTGACGCCAACGTATTCTCGTCGAACACTGCAGGTTGGGACACCACACGACATGGCGGAGATCATCGTCTTCTTTGATTCCCCAAGACTCCGGATCTAGGCTCCGAATCCAGCCTTGGGGTGCCGGCGAGGCATAGTCTACATATCTGTACACTCGAAGGTATAGACGGGGGAGGTTGCTCGTTTTTGGTATGGTCGAAGCATGCGCATTGGCCCGGCTCGAAAGGAATGAGAAGCAGCACACTCTCGAGTGTAATATGCGGACACAGATTGTGTTCAAAGAGATGCGGAGACGATTTCATAAAATCTCGTAGGTGCTGTCTTGTAACGGGAACGACGATCCCATAGCATATCCATGTTGTCATCGGCGAGCTCCAAGTGTGCAAGGTTTACACCACCAATAATCCGCAGGAATCAACTGCATGTGCGGCGTAAAACCTGTTTGGTGACGTCGTCGGTGTGGTAGGGACCACCAGATTGAAAACTCGATCGACGCCCAGGGTGCCGGGACCGGGCATACTGCCAATGGGGAGAGCAGAGGTGTGCGTGGTTACTGTCCCGTCTTTTGTCTCCTCACTTTTGGTGACATCGTGGGTGGTGGTAATAGGAACGCCGGCTTTGTTTGTGATGGCGATGGTCCAGTAATTGGGAGGAGGGGTCGCCTCACTAAGATCCTCGGGAGCGGCAGGGGTAGGCGGCCGGAGTGGGATAGATACGAGGAGTACGGGCCGTGAGGAGGGTGGAGGCAGGGAAGGCAGCTGCCATGGCCGAGGAGAGCATGAGCATGCTCACCATGGCGGTGAAGAACGCCTGGAAGGACTGCATCTTGAAGAAGATGTTGTAGGTTGACAAAGGAAAGGTCGGGTACCTAAGGAATGGACGCCTTTGTAAGAGGCTGCTGAAGCTGTTGTGTGATGAAGGAGAAAGAAATGGCAAGGACTGTGGAAAAGAAGAAGGTCCTATATATACATATGGATCTGACCTATGGGTCCTCCTTCGTTCGAGGAGCTCGCGCAAGTGAATGTTATCATCGGTGAATCTGGCATCGAGTCGAGCCAACGGAGCAGCTCCTCCTGGATTTCCTAACGTGATTGACTTGATGATATCGACGTTTTCGTCCTATGTTAAAGTCTTCGTTCATCTTGGAGCACCCTGCTTGTCATACTAGTTGATATCTATACAGACCTCGTCTACCTGCTTAGAGACTAAAATTGGACTAGGATGGTTGTCAATAAACTTCTTCAATCTTGGAGCTGGAGCGGGAAGATGGAGGAAATAGTGAGCTTTATTCACCTGATAACAGGTAACTCCTCACACGGATGGACCCTTTCCTTTGGTTATATCCATTGACAAGAAATGCAATAGATCTATTGATTTCTTGATTGGGTAAATAGCAAACGGGTGAGTGACTGTGTGCTGCGTTAGACAGCATGTAGCAAATCATTGGAAACTCCTTATATCATGTTGGCATGTTTGAGTGCTAGATACAAACTTACATGGTGTATATAAGCTCCCTATGGACCATCGTACCTAATGTTCTAAATGTCGCTACAAACGCCTACGACCAGCATAAGACTGGAGCCATCGTCACGGCTCACTAGGAGCATCGGAATAGGCGCCCCTTACCACTCACATGGACACTCATACAGATATTCAACTGCAAACGTGACTCTTCATCTCAACTGAAACCTACAAACGCCATAACCTTGATGATAGAAGGAGAGCCCAGCTGACGGTCACATCATCACCAAATTCAGCAGCCCCTGAAGTACATGTAAACGTCGATCTCGTTCGTCTGTTCCCCCCTCTGGTCAGTCTCAATGCGCATGGACGTGCTTAGAGGAATGCAATCCAACATTCCCTGTACCAGACACATCGCTGATAGCAGTGCTATGCGCCCGCTCCATAATTTCCATGTGAAAACGATGGTAAGAGTTCATATCCTCTTGCTGAGGCAGGTAGTCGTCACGATAGTGTTGGTTCATTTTTGTGTTATCAAAAACTTCCATAGTAATACTATTGTTAGATAACAAAGCGGGAAAGAAAATCAGAAAACAAAGGCGGACTGAGAGGATACATGTCTCAACTCCGAGAACGTAAGCTTATGATGGTTGGTTTGCTGTACTTGAACTGTTGAGCATTGCGGGGAAAGTGGAAGCCTATGAAACCTAAGTCAGTGGAATAAAGTTGAAGCGGGAAATCCCGAATTATACTCCAAACTCACAGCACCCTATCTACATCAACCATTCCTCCATCCTCAAACTGCCTCTCAACACCAAACCTTTCCACATTTCCATCCCTATACACCCCGAAAGCATATCTCCTCCCTTTCAACAATGTCAATGTCTCTTTCCTACTCTTTCCCCTCACCTTGTCCAGATCCTCCCTCAAACCTTTAGAAAACACCACATAAGGCGCCACTCCCCCAATCGTCTCAACCGCCCTCTTCATCCTTCTCCCCACTCTCCGAATCTTCCACCCAATCACCGCATGCACCATCAAGACAAACGCTACAAGACACGTCGCCGCGGTCGCAGCAGCTTGGTCGCTCAAGAACGACGTAGCCCCGTAGTACGCCGTTGACAACTGCAACGAGCCTAGAAACACGGTCAAGATCGTTGTTGCGAGGGAGGCCATGACCGAGAAAGCAAGCAAGTAATGGCCGGATTTCAGTCCTTGGACAATATTCCACACTGGAAGAACGGACAGTGGAGAGGAGGGAGTGTAATCGACGAAGAGGATAGAGGCAGGTTGATACCCCTTGGAAAGCTCGTAGAACGGAGCGAGGGCGCGAATGGAATAGTCCATGACGTCTGTGACGGATTGGATGAGCACCGCGACGGTGAGGTAAGCGTCTGGGGCGAGCGGTACAGTGTAGTTCCAGAGCTGATCGCGGGCGTTTGTGATGAGACCGTGAGCGATGATAGCGGTGAAGGCAAGGAGTGCGGTGAGGATGAGGATCCAGATAGCGAAAGCCGCTGGTTGGAAGGGCAGGGTGAGAGGGTAGTCTATGAAATAGCCATAGATGCGGTACAGCCTGAGTTTCCTGTTGATGGCTTGAAAGACTGCTCCAATGGGCTGGAGGGTGCCTATGATGCATTTGACTATGTCCTCGGTGCGTTGGACGGTGGGTCGGAGCTTGGGGTATTTGTTCAGGAAGGTACTGTAGTTAGCAGCAGGTGTCGGAGCAGGTGGTGTATGAACGAGCTCAAGGATACATGTATCGGTCAAATGTAAACGGAGATCACCGATATTGCTCTCGAGTTCAGAGAGCTTCTGTGCTGCTGAGGACGGCTGAAAAATGCGGTTTGCCTCGGGGATCGTCCAGACGATGCTAGCAAGTCCTTCCGGGTTCTTGCGGATGCCAGTTCCCTGCCAGGGTAAGAAGCAGAGGAGGAACAACGAACACACCAAACATGAGCTCAGAATTCCGACCCAGACTTTATACCACCAGGGGTCGACCAAGGCAACCTGCCAGGAGTAAGTATTGGGCCAAGGTAGGTGTGCCCCCGAGTACAGCGTCCAGACGAACATATAGTTCTGAATTATTGGTGCGATGACAGCTCCAAGCGTCAAGCCAAGGCTGGAAATGGCCACGCACCAGTGTCCACGCCAGAGTGCTTGGAAGAAGCTCAAGGGAACCCAGAAGGAGTGATACTCGAGGAATATGGTGTCTTTTGCAGTCTTCCCGCCAGGCTTACGCAAGCGAGCATATTTGTCAACGCGCTTGACTTCGTCGTCCAGAACTTTCCACAGACGACCGTAGATGACGGCAACCAAGGTCGGAAGGTATGTAAGCACCCAGTAGTTCGTGAAGCCGATGCGCTGAGTCGAGTTTCTCTCGCTCCAAATTCCCATCCCCTCTTTGTCCAGGTAAAACGAAATCAAACCTTGCGGGGGTTGTCCAGTGGTTGCGGACCGTATAAAGGTTGACGTCAAGCGACTACCTGTCCAGACCCCATCAGAATCTAAGCCACCAGACCAATCTTACCGATATAATTAGCTCGAAATCAGGGCACTCAAGATGTGGACGACTCACGTTCATAATTCGGATCAGGGGCCTGACTGGTGTTCGCCAAGACGACGACAAGCCCTATCAGAACTCCGGTGACAGTAGTAAGAAAGAGAAGATACCATTGACTGAAAACAGAAGGACGCCAAGTGACCTGCGATGGCTGACGAGAGACTTTCACTTTCCTGCGAAGGTACGGCCATAGTTGTGCGACTAGATAGAGAAGGACCCCGACGACAACTGGTGTCACGAGATATGTGACAACATCTGGTATGATTCGAGGGTCGGACTGATATTCAATCTCTGAGGTGTTGAAGAACTGGCTAACAGGAGGGTTGAAAAGTGCGTGAAGGATCGGTGAAGAAAAGTTGGTGAACATGGGCTCCCGCTGGGTTGAATTTCCGGTCTCACTGGGTGTTGTTACGACGTTAGCTTGTTTCGGCTCGCTTTGCTGTTTTACTACAAGATAATTCGGCGTGCTTGGAGAGACCTGCCTGCCACCAATGATATTGGAAATTGTCTTCTCCACCAAAAAGCCAACCTCATTGTGTCTGTAATCCGCGATTTTGAGAGGCCCAAGTCCGTACACAAGAGGATTGTATGAATAGGCCTTGCAGGGCTTTCCAGGGGACGGGTCAAAAAAGCATCCGCCAAACATCCATACGAAACGCTCGTTGACTAACACACACGAATTTTCGATTTTGGGAGAGCTGAAGGGGTCATTGAATCGAGCTTTGATCCAAATACCACTGTGAAGACATGGGTTAGAAAAGTCCAATTCAATCAAAGGCCCTTGAACTCGTAGGGGCGGGCACAAACCTTGGCAGACTCAGAACCCATGCATCTGGCGAGGACCTTGTTTCGTTCATTCCACCCAGATAGATGATGTTGTGGGAGGTCTTATCCTGAGCCGACCCGACGACGGCACACCCAGACATCCGTGATCTGGGAATGCCACCGTTGGGGGGAGCCACATCGAAAGTGCTATCCTCTTCCAAGTTCCCATCCCATCCAGTAACAGGTTGGTTGATCCAGATGCGGGACTCGATGTCAAAGATAAAGACAGAGGATAGAGGTGCCTAGAAGCACACGTCAGGAGCATATCTAAGCGGCTAATCCACATAGTCGCAACATACTTTGGACAATGACCCGTTCACTTCGATCATCCCCCCGAGCGCGAGTAGCGCTCCGCCACGGGATCTGGTATCCAAATACACCAAACTGTGGTTGACCACTGGCACAAAATCCGGAACGGGAAATGATCGCATCACCTCGTTCTCCGTGTCAAACTCGTAGAGCCAGTGTAGATACCGAGGGGTGGCGCTGGGAATATCGCTGGCTATTCCGCCTAGATAAAAGCCTCGCTGCAAATCGGGTACATCACAGCCTGCCCCTCGGTACGGTCGCTCGGCCGTAATGTTGTCGCCGGAAGGGAGGCGAGTCCATTCAATATTGCCATCCTCTCCTGCTCCGGGTTCGAAGCGCCAAATATCGTTGGGGATGGGAAGCTCAACATCGTCGACCGGGTGACCGCCAAACAGCCAAGCTTTGTCGACGAGGTTGCTGAACATGAAGCCATGGTAAACCACGTGGGCCTCGGCACCTCTCAACTGGTTGATTATTAGGGAAGGCCCATTCGGGATGTCGAAGCTGTGTGCCAGGTCGTAGCTCAACAGAGTAGACGCTGATTTCTTGGTCTTAGCATGGTCCATCCAGGGGGTCGAAAGAAAGACCATACCTGTCTCCTTCACGATTGTACCGTTCTCGTCAAGAAAACGCCCTCCGTCTATCCAGAGGTTGTCCATAAGACGGAATGCTACAGTAAGGACGGTGTCAGCGTTGACGGTGACGAGAATGGCGAGAATGGCGAGCAAACGGAATCCGTACCTTGCATGCCGACCCTTCGTGGCTGCTCTCCATTTCCAAATGGCAGTAATGCTGAACACAAAAGGATGAGGAATTCCGACACCATCATTGCCATTCGTAGGGCTCATCAGCATGGGCTGACGTTGGAGCACCGGGCTGCATGTTGCAAAAACGTCAAGAGCGAAATGCGCAGAGCCTTGCGAGCACAGGAGGTGCTGAAATGATGGTACCCCGGGCATCCTTGGGGCTCTTTTCAGCTTTGTGCATCGTGTAGCCTCCTTGTGTTGCCATGATGATCCAACATCCAATAAGCGTGGGCAGCGCGAAGATTCGGTGCAGCAGTGGCGCTCGATAGTGCACTTTTTTTCAGTGCCGAAATCCCGTCAGCTCCTGGGCAGCCCTGCATAACGGACGATGAACGTTACTTCGTCCTGTCACACAACTTTGATTCCTTCTTGATGGCGTCTCACTGCCCCACTAGATAGACCCTCTCATTTCTTCATGACAGCCTCCCCGCTTTTTTGCTCTTTTTCTCTCGCATCGGCTTATTTGCAACCTCACAAGAGAGACAAGGCTCGGGTCAGCTTTCTATCCGCGAAGGATTCTTACATCGATTGAGGCTCTAACGTTATCTCGCATTCCTTTTCGAGCACAAGCCCAAGATGCTGGGCCTCTCATTCGCCGACGAAAAGGCGTGTCTTACGATCGCATCAAAAAATGACATCCAGTAACAACACTCATCGAAAACTCCAATGTACGGGGATAAAATGCAGACATGCTGCCACTTCTCATTCCCATCGTGCACAAATGCCTCCATCCAATCAAGTACATCAAAATGAGACCCCTCCTCCTCCTTCCCCTTCTTTTCGTCCCATCCTGGGCCGTGGACCCAACAAACTGCGCAACATCCAACAAACAACTTACCCCCTCTGACTTCCTCCTCGAAACTCAACCAGACAACCCCAACGTCGCCTCCCTCTCCGCCATCTTTGCCGCCCAAAACAAAAAACTCACCATCTCCCAGCTCCTCGAAGACGTGAACCACAGACTCACAACCGACAGCTCCGGCCACAAAGTATGGGAGGACACCCCCTCCTTCAGTGATCAAGACACGACAAAATGGATGCCCCAGGGAATCTCCTCCTCAGCCGACGCACTTGATGTGGGCACCTACCAGGGCAAAAATGCCTGGGTAGTCAGCTGGCACCGGGAAGACGACAAGAGCGTCCGCGTCACTTTCGTCGACAGAGGCAACGGGGATCGGTACAGACATGCCCTGCTCGTGTACCCCCACGCCGCGGACGACTTTCGCGAGGTCCCTATCCATGCCGGTGGAATCGTCTGGTACGGAGATATTCTCTTTGTGGTAGACACTTCGAAGGGGATTCGTGCTTTTGACTTGACAAATGTTTGGCAAGTTGGGACTACAGGGGAAGGGGTGGGCAAAGACGGGAGCGGCGGGTACACGGCGGCTGGGTATAAATACGTTATCCCGCAAATCCGGTCTGTTTCCAGATAATATCTCTCTTCCAGTTGTTCGGAAACAGAAGCTGACCGCAAACAGGTGGTTCAAATGGACCCCAACATCATTCCCCTTCCGATTCTCCTTCATTGCTCTCGACCGAACCACAACCCCCGACTCTCTCGTTGTGGGAGAGTACCAACCCAACACCACAGCTCCCGTCCGGTTCGTCCGCTGGCCACTGGATTACACCACACGTAAGCTCAAGGCCGGACCGGACGGCAAGACCACGCAAGCCAGCTGGGCGTACTGTGTGGGCATCGAAAGAATGCAGGGCACCGTGTCAGCCAATGGGAAATTCTACATCTCGAGGAGCAACGGCAAAAACAGCGCCGGCGACTTGTTCGGCTGGACACCGGGTAGCTTGGCCTACAACAATGCCGGCTTCTATCCAAGAGGCCCGGAAGATCTCAGCTTTGACAAGAGGAACGGAGGAAGGATCTACACCGTGACGGAATACCCTGGGGCTCGATATATTATCGACAAGCCCGTTAGTTCCGTCAGGTTTTCTTGAGGCTTCTCATAATCACTCTTGGACAGCGCAACTTCTTTAGTTCTTGGATTTAATTCTGGATTGAATATCGATATTGCTTTTTACTAAAAGGTCTACCAAAACATCATCATTGCCACTAAAGTATCAAAACAAGAGATCAAACAACCCATCCCCCTTCTTCTTCGCCCTTTGTTCATTATCCCTATCCAATCTCGCCAAAAAGTCATCCATCTCCGCTCCTTTCCCCTTCTCCTGCAAAGGCGGGAACTGCTCATAAAGCTTCTTCAACTGCAGCATAGTATCCTTTGCTTTGACGAAAGCCGCTTCGCAGTCCTTCTTTGTCTTTTCGACTTCTTTGGCCTGGGTCACAATCTGGTACATCATCACCTTCTCTTTCAATACCAACTCCCGAACTCCCGGAGCCAAGGAAAACACAATCTTCGGGTCCAGGAATACCTCCAGCCGCTCGAACTGTGCGATCTGCTCCAGAAACCACTCCCTGCCAGCACCCACATCCCCCTCCACCACATCCACAGGCTGGAAAGTCTGGATGATCTCCGTGATACGGATCGCCGCCCTCGCTGCGTCCGACAGTCTTCCCAGGCCGTGGTAGCACGTCAGGAACTTCAAAAACCCATAGGCCTGGTCTCGTCTTGAGACTCCGATCCCACGGTGCTGCTTCCACCACTCGTCCAGATGCAGTAAACCCCTCTTGTAGTCTGGGGAATCCCCTTGCATGGCAAGTGCGTGCATGGTCATGTGCAGTTCGGCCTGTTTCTCCCAGCCGGTGTTACTGGTGGAACTCATCGCCTCCCGGGCCATCTCGGCCTGCATCACACTAGACGCTCCCGCATGGTCTCCTGCTAGCATCCGAAGGCCTGTCTCCATGTGTCGAAAGTCCGATCTCATGTTTGCGGCCTCGGGGGACTCTTGATCCTTACGTTGGGCCATTTCCATCGTGAGCTTTAGCATCTTGTCTACGTTGCTGCTGGTGGCACCCCCACCTTGCTGCCCTCCATGTTCTAGCGCTTTCTCCCTTTTCTCAAAGACATCGCCAAAAACATCAAACAACCCGAGGTCTAGAATTGAAGTGGCCAGCTTGCCAAATTTGGGCACGACCTCTGGTGACTTTTCAATGGCGAAAGCCAGTTGATCTCTTACTGTCAAAGCTTCCACCTGCTCGCGGTTCTGGCTCATGACCTTGGACACCCAGGAGAGCATCCCGGCCCCCTCCTTTTTCCTCGGCTTTCCCGCTACTGCCACCTTCCCGGACTTCCCCGATGTAGCTGCTTTCCCGGATTCCTCTGACGGCGCCACTTTCCCCGTCAAGGCATCACTGAGCTGTCGAAACCCTTCCCTCACAGCTTCCCTATCAATATCACCGTCTTTGACAGCCAAGCGAACCACACACCCAGCCCAGGCGTTCAGGCTCTGGATGTGCCAGCGGCGAATGATGTTGGTCATCACATGCCAGGTGGTGACAGGATCAGTACAGAGATTCCGCTCGTACAACAGTTTGGCAGCCCTCACGCCATCGACGGCAGTTTCCTCAACCAATTGGGCTTGAACATGCCGCAACTGAAACCAACTAACCTCCTGCGGCGGCTGCAGCACCGGGTTTCTACCATGCCTCCTTTCGTATGCTTGCCACCGATCCACAATCTCCAGAGCAGAGTTCACAATCCCCAATTTCGTTGCCTGGGTGACGTCGTCGGTCTCTAGTGTGTATAATGTCCACGAATAATCGATGATAGAATGGAGGTCTGACCTCGTGGGGATTTTCTCAGCACGCAAAAGATCAACAATCATGTGCGCCTGCAACAAGTGCGCGTGAACATGAGGTTTCACCAGTCTGCCCTGGCGGGTGTTCCCAAACACGGCTCTGGTCATCAAGCGGTAGGTTAAGTCAAAAATGGTCATGCCGGACTTTTCCACCTCTTCAAGGGGTTTGCCGTCTTGCTGCGACCACCCTACGGCGACCACTCGCCAGTTGTATAAATGGTCGTCGTGCTGGCGGGTTTGGGAGCTATCCCACTGAATCATCCTCCATTCCATCCCTTCGCCGCCATCGTCATCCCTGTCAGAGGCAACTTCTCCCGCATCGAGCTTTGCTTTATAGGCCACCTTGTCGCGGGGGATGTGGCCGACGATGTACGCTTTATCCCAGAGCAAAGCCTGGCGTATGTACGCGAACCGAGCAGTTTGCCAGCCTTCCTCGCGGAGGAAAGAGCGGCTGATGAGGGTATATATGGGATGGACATGGTAGCAAGAGGTTTGCTGCCCGTTATTCCTGGTGATGGTCACCGCATTTAGAATTCCCGCGTTGATGAGCTTCGTCTCGACATCGGACCAATGTGCTTTGAGACACACAATCTGCGCGCTGGACACGGCATCTTTCCACTCCTGAGACACCCAGTTCGCGTAGGTGCCTTCCTGAAAGTATTTTTGGGAGGAAAGATAAAGGAACCAGTAATACACGTTCAAATCCTTGGGCATCAAAGTCCAGAACGGGGCAAAATGGACCGGGGATATGAATGTCTTGTTGAAGTCGATGAACGATGGCAGGGTCAGGGCAAAATAAAGGGTCTTGACGAATCGGCACTTCTCCATGAGATCTTCATCTTCTTCGTGGGTCTTGCAGACACCGTAGAGCAGGTTGTGGAGGAGTAACTCCCCGCTGTAGTTGACCTTTTCCAACTCGGGGACGATGAGTTGAATTGCCGCGGGATTGCCCTCCAGAAGAATTGCCGCGCGGCGGAGGGCGTCGATGTTGGCCCTGTGGTAAAAAAGCTCGGGGGGCTTTGGTTTACCAGGTCCGTTGAAGGAGAGGTCTTGAAGGAGATCAACTGAGTCGATTACGGAGAGGCCGGGCAACAGATACTTCTGGCGATTCGAGGGTATATGGGCGATCTCGGTCTTGTCGAGGCGGGAGGACACAATGACCATGGATTCGTTGACTGTGGCTGCTTCAATGAAGGCTTGCAGTTGGGCTGGGAGTTCGCCGATGTGAGTCGGGCGTTCGAGGTTGATGGATGTTTTGAAAACTTCGGCGCTGTCAAAAACTAGAAGGTACTTTCCGCTGCGAAACTTGTTGAGAACTTGGGTTTCAAGGCCAAGACTTTTTCCGTCGTCGTCCTCGTCTGGGGTCACTAGTCCCAACTGCCCGGCCATTACCCCGACGACGTTATCCATCGAGTACATGGTCCGCCGGGAGAAGTCGACATATACCGCGTCATGGATCCATCCAGAGGACTTCCACCACTTGCAAACGTAGCGAAGGAGTTCAGTCTTGCCGCAACCGCCCTGGCCGTGCATGAGTATGACCCTCGACGCGGAAAGTAACATCTCGAGAGTCAAGATGTTGAAGTCCCTGCCTTCTAGGCTTGGCGGTACGGCTCTGGGAACAATCTCAGTGGTCTTCCAAGGGCCAGGGGTCACTTGTTTGATGGAGGTGAGGAGCTTGGTGATGTAGGACCGAAAGGGGCCACTCTTTTCCTGTGCATCCACGCCAGCATCGATTTCCAGAGTCGGTGCTCTTGTGTATAAGACTGGCACAATGTAATCAGAAAGTTGCACATTGTGCATGTACTTGGCGCGGCGGGACTTGTTCTGCAGCAGCGCAGATCGAGCGACGCGTGTGGCGGTGTTGATCGAGACTTGCTGGGCGAGAAGAGACTGGTAAAATGCGCTCATAAAGATCTCGACAGCCTCCTCAACGATCTTGTACGACATCGCCAGGACGGACTGGACTCTGCTGTGGCTGAGGAGAAGTTCGGCGAGGTTGCTTCCGGGGAATGCCGATGCTGCCGAGTTGCACGCGTTGAGCACGACTGTACGAACACCTGCTTTGGAAAGCATCTGGGCTATTTCTTCGCCTGAGTGAAGGTCCTTCTTCATCTTGAGCGGGTCGTTGAGGTCTGGTCTGCAGAATTGGAGAACAGCTCTGGTTATGGTGTCACTGGTCAGCCACTGTTTAACCATGCCCACGCGTGGAAGACCGATATCGCAAGCGCTTGGTAGAATGCATCACGCCCCTGGTCCGCAAAGAAAGGTGTCACTCACTTGGAACCGCCACGTTCATTCTCAACAATCTCCCCCTTGACGTCAAAGTGCACGAGGTCATATTGATAATCAGATAGGTGCTCACAAAACGCCTGCCAGGTCGGAGGACGCAAGATTTTGAGCGAGACGTTGAGACCGGGATTCGTCTTGGAAACGTGGGAGACAATAGCCACGAGACACTTGGCCACAAGCTGATACTCGACGTCTTTTTCTGGTCGTGGGCGAGAGACTACGAGGAGGATCTTGTAGCTGGCCTTTTTGCTCTGGTTCTGCTCGGTCATGATGGCTGGCGGCGTAGCTGCGTCATGGCCGACAACTGTGCCAGTACTGTCGCTGGTGACGGAGCGTATCACACTGACGCTGGCGAGGTTGTTGTTGTATCCCTTCGGCCAGACCCGGACATCCTCGAGGACTTCCCAGTGCAATTGTTGTATAGACGGCCCGCCTGTTGATGCCTTGGGGGGCGACGAAATGATGTGTAGTTGAATATCACCCGATCTGGGCACGAGACCGCTCCGAGTAAGCTGTGTTGCGAGACTTGTTCCATATGTTGAGAGGGACTCGGCCGCTGTTTCCGCGCGAGTAGTCTCGAAGGGCTCGTTGATGTGGTTCTCGAGATACCAGCTAAGGGATTCTTCCGATCCGGGAGAGCCTGCTGTGCCTGAAACCACATCGGCGAAGGAGGATGGTTCGGCGGAGATGAAGGGGTTATGGAGGGTAATCGTTGTGGATTTCGACCGTGAGGTTATCTCCGCGGTCCATTGCGGCTGGTCAGCGACCCCCGGTGCACCTGTCTCGCGGATCATGATGGTCGCCATTGTGTTGGGATCTTGTCATTTGGCTCGTAACAGCGGTACCTTAACATTAGATGCCTGATGGGTAGAGGAGATCAACATCAAAGACGGCAGGAATTGGAGGAGGACGACTGAAGTTGAACAGTTGTCGGCCGAACATCGTTATTGATTCTCAGCCGCACGCCTTGGTGTTACCAGTACGAAGACCAGTCTTCGGGGACAGGATGCTTGCCTGTATGCAAGTGACGGACGAGAACACATTACCCCGCACCATCCCGCGCGTCCACACTGTTTGTTGCCGCCGCTGTGGTGTCCAACTGTTGGCTGCCTCCTTCCAGGTCAACACTGGAGCTTCATTTTTTCGGACAGCACCATTGACGTCTGAAATTCATGCCATCATCATCATCATCATCATCAATAACATTTTTGGCGCTTATGATCAATAAGGCATGCAAGGGGTAACAGAAAGAAGATGAGCAATGGCGCCAAACTACGAACCAACATTCTTCCTTCTCAAACGCCGCCTACCCCCCTCCGAAAGCGCAAACCTTTTGGGGAGGGTTATCCGCCGCTACCAGGACCCAACCCTAGCATACAGCCCTGAATCCCCTGCCAAGGCCCTCACCGCAGATGTTTATGAAAAGTTCCTGCTCGAGCCGCAACACGATGACTTTGCTGTGCTCACTGCCCGACAAACCAGCGACAAAACCCGGTTCTTCAAGTTTTTGGGCACGCTGTCAAGTTCCGAGGCCTCTGCGGCCAGCACGACTATCACTTCACCGCGGATCATCACGCGGAGGTTGAAAAATGAAGGAGTGTATTTTGAAAAGCTCAAGGGCGTGCCGGAAACCAGGAGGAAATTGCTAGAGATGTGTCCCGTCGGGGATAAAGTCTACTTGGTCGTGGGCACGATGAGTATCTCATCAGCACAATTCTCTATGGACTCCTACCAGCAAAAGAGCAAAACGTTGGGAGTCCAGATTCCGGTAGGCATGATTGCATCAGCCGCGGTGGCCGCGGGAACAGGAATACCATTGCCTCCGGGAGTTGCGGCGGAATTCATCCCTGACGCGGAGGGGGGTGTTAAACGGGATGAGGGAAGGGGTTACGGAGCTTCTTTCTCTGTGGAGAGTGAGAAGGAAGAGGTCTTTGCGATTGCGGTGAAAGTTATTCGACGGACGTGGAAGGGACTGGGCGGGGAGTTGAAAGTTGGGACAAGGCAGCCGGAGTATAGAGGTGGTCAACACTTTGCTGAGATTGATGACGCGGACTCGGAATCGGAGAGGGATGATGAGGCAGAAGATGAAGAGGCGATGGAAGAAATCGCCGCCCAGGGCTTGGAGATGATGGATGAGTACAACTTGGAAGGACAAGGCAACGGGGATGATTGGGTGTTGAATCCGTTTCAGCTGCGGGACGATGAGAGGTTATGACGAATGATTAGAGTCTAGCGCTCTTGGCTTCGCTGCTATGATGAGCTACGTCAGGGAAGTATTTGTCAAAGATGATGGCGACGACGGACTAGTCGCTGACATCTGATATGTCGCTTGTAAAAAGCTCTCACTAGCCTGGTTGTATGTATTTGTCATGCATGCCTCGGACTTGAGCTCGGATGGCGGGGTTCTAGACGGCACCGGGTCTAAGAGAGCACATTATTCTGACCAACGCGGTGTTCTGCCGCCGAGCGGGTTCGGAGGATACCCCCGCGAGTGGATGCGTCGGGCCGACGACGACACGGAATGTACTCGCAAGGAGATTGTGGATCCGGACAGGCTCGGAGATAACTTGTCCAAAGGTGAAAATCAACTTTAAGAAAGATAGATATATATTGAGCCTCAATCAGTCAATCTACATGTTTCGTTGACGATAGAAACACAGCCAGCAACACACACAAGTCAAGCAATCAAGCAACAGACATCATGCGTATCAACTTCTTCACCGCCCTCCTCCTGCAGGCAGCGGCCTTGATCGCCCCCTCCAGTCAACACATCTTCTCCATCCCGGGGACACGGTCCATCAGCCGCTACCCAGTCCGCAAGATTGCAGGCGTCTCTGTCGTCGATACCCCCATCGTCCGCGCAGCTCAGGAGTTTGCCCGTAGCCACAGCAGCGACCATACTTACAAGCACGTCATGCGGTCCTGGCTCTTTGGGGCTATCATCATTTCGCGGAATGAGACGCTCAAGAAGAGCATGGACCTCGAGGTTCATGCTGTCTCTGTTCTTTTGCACGATCTTGGCTGGTAAGCCCCTATTCTCTCCCTTTGCTCTCTCACTCAGGTTCTCGTCCTCGAAGATAAACTAACAGAGTACCTAATAGGGACCGCACCCCCAACTCCTCCCTCGTAAGCCCGGACAAGCGCTTCGAAGTCGACGGCGCCATTGCCTCCCGCAAGTTCTTGAAATCTCACAAGGACGGACGCAAATGGGACGAGCGTAGAGTCCAGCTCGTCTGGGACGCCATTGCTTTGCACACCGAGCGCGGGATCAACCAGTACAAAGAGCACGAGGTAGCTGTCTCTAGCGCGGGGATTTCTCTCGACTTTGAAGGTCCGCTGTTTGGGGTCCAGCCTGCCGAGTACGATGCTATTGTTAGAGAGTTTCCCAAGGACGGGTTCAAGACTGCGCTGAACGAAACGTTCATTTGGCTGTGTGGGGGAAAGCCGTTTAGTACTTATAGTAAGTTCGCTTTTCCGAGGCTTGGAAAAGATCTTTGAAGGGATAGAGTAGGCTGATAGCTGGATGTGAAACAGATACCTGGATGCAGCCGTGGGGAGATCGATACGTACCTGGGTATAACTCTTCTGCGAATTCGCGGATTGAGACTATCTTCCGGAATCTGCCCTAAAGGTATACGAGGTCGAAGGCTTTGGAGGGAATGGATCAATGTTCATCAGTTGGAGGGATTTTTGCCTCTGGATAAGTCCCGTCCAAACCTGGCATGTTTCCTTTGGCAGTCATTCTCAATCTGGCTGGGAGCAGAGGAGGATGGTTGAGAGACCCCGAGTTTTGTCCTCCTCTGTATATTCCGGTAGTTGTAATCGAAGGCAATCTCCACTCTATCACATCTGAACATGTCATTAGAGCAGTGACGTACGTCGCCATGCAGCACGCTATTGAGGTTGATGTCTACTAGGTACGATATGTTTAGTAACATCAACTTGAACCAAGATGAAAGCCAGCACATGTCTTCTCGGCTTTCATCTCGGGTGCCGAATATCCATAAAGTCGACGTGTATGTAAGGTAGGTATGGAACAAGTGACTCTGACTTCTCAACTGGGAATGCGAATACAACCTTTGTCACTTCATTATTAATCCCGACCCGGATCATATGCATATATTCGCGTCAGGAACCAAAGCAGAAGACGACAACCAAGACGAACACCACGAGCCGACAATGTAGAACCTGACATGATCATTTATAAATGACCCCTTTGACCCTCTCCATCTCTTCCTACAAAGCGATACCCGATCATCACCAACCCCTTCATCCCAAACAACAACCCCAACACAACCATCAAACACCCTCACATCTCCCCTTCTCAACTATCCCAAAATGTCCAAGTTAACAATCACCCACTCCTCCCGCGCAATCGTCCCCCTCTACATCTCCGGCCGTCCCCTCCCCATCGCCCCCGACCGTATTTTTCCCATTATCAATGCCGCCCAAGACAAAATAACCCACTACGCCCAAGCCGCTTCCGTCCCCGAAGCCCTCTCCGCATGTGACGCCACCGCAGCCGCTTTTTTTTATTTTATTTCTTTTTTTCTTGGAGCTCCCTCCCCTACTCTCGCCGTCGCGACATTTTGTTGAAAGCCGCCTCCCTCCTCGAAGAATCCACCACTTCCATCGCAGCCACCCACTCCCTCGAAACTTCTGCCCACCCCTCCTTCGCCAACTTTCTCCCCGGAGCAGCCGCTGCTATCCTTCGAGAAGTCGCTGGTTCTCTCTCAACCGCGTTGACTGGCTCTATCCCCCCTGGTACAGGTAACGACCCTTCCATCCATGTCTTGATTGAAAAAAAGAACCCGTCGGCCCTGTTCTTTTGATTCTACCATGGAACTCCCCCTCTATTTTGGGACCAAGGAGTATAGCTGCTGCTTTAGTGCAGTGGTGGAAACTGGTGTTGGTGAGGTGTTTTTCTCTTTTTCATCCAGTCATGAATAGACGTTTCTTCTCTTTGGCTTTCTTCTTGAAAACAAAGTAGTTATATGCCTGAGATGTGTGAATAATAGGGACTAAGGGTGTAATCTTTTCGATCAGACGCCTTCAAATAACCCTTTTACACCTGCAAAATATATTAGAATGTATTAACTGATTTAATACACGCATACTTATTTAACGTTATACGTGTAGAAGGTCGAGTTGGCACGCCGCATGTAGCGGAAAAGATTATGCATCCCCCGAAAGATTAGTCCCCATTATTCACACAGCGTGATGCCTTCCCATCAGGAAATAACTTCTCTGCATGAGTTCGGACTGCGACTCTCGTACCCTGAAGGGGGCTGCGGATTGGTTGTTACTCTCTCTCTCTCTCTCTTCACGTACCATGTACACATATACTCAAAATGGCGCTATATATCTCGTCCGAGTTATGATCTTTATTTCCTCTTGAATAAACTCAACCCAACATCAGCCACACCTTTCTGACACGAGATCCTATAAATACCTAGCGGTGTGCTCCGACTCTAACCTTATCTCAAGTTAAAACCAGCTGAGCTGTCTACCTATACGTCCTATCTATCTTATCTCATCTCTATTCCCGCTTATTGGTAACAAAGTAATCTTTGCAACGAAGCCCGAGTGGGAAAGCGAACCTCCGACATCGGAACAATAGAGTGATAAGAGTATCTGGCCGTCTGCCCTGTATAACCCTTGCCCTGTACCCATGCATTTGTGCAACGGGGATGTCATGCATGTCAGGTTCATAAGATATGTATTCATGTACCGTCATTCTACCATTGCCGTGATGAGCTGACCTCGTTTCGACGTGACTGGCTCGGATGGCTCGACCGTCCGACGACGGGCAGAAAGTGCGGGATCGTGAGATACACAGGGCGATGCCGTGCAACTATGACTCAAATGTCAAACGCCGCATGCCGTGTTCATCATGCGAACTCAATTCAGGAACCGCATGCTTTGTGAGATGACCAACCGCGAACCGGTGTGACGATTAATCGTCAGAGGGTGGCTATACCCGTCTTCAATTTAAGCACTGTGATATCCAACGGGAGGGAGAAACGGCCCTTTTCTGTTTTGTTTGTGCTGCTGTAGATGTGTCAAAGGCTTCGCCGTGGTAGTGGTCTCGAGCTTTCAGCAAGGTAAGGTAGTGGGCTTCAAGTCATGATCAACTGATTGTCACGCCGGCACATGCAGACATATTCAATATCACCAGTATAAAAACACCGCAGTCTATTACCCAGATATCATGACAACAAAAATAACAGAAAACAGCGCTTGCCGACAGAAGAAAGGGGTATAGTTAGACAGTGAAGAAACACCACTTCTCCTCAGCATGTTCACATCTCCATCCCTGTTGACCCATTAGATCCGCCACACCTGCATCCATCACCATTACTCTTTGCCCTTGGTACCATGCTCCCAAAACAAGTCCACCTTCTTCCCGTCCAGCCACTTCTCCATCTCCCCGTACATCCGGTCCCACAAGATTCCCGAAGCGGTCGGCAGCTCGAGATCAATCTCGTATCCCAATCTTGCCTGCGCAGCACCCAGATACTTGTAACCCCTGGGGTACTTCTCCAACTCTTCTGGGCTGAACTTGGGCGCACAGACGCCGTCGACGGGAACGACCTTGTCTTTCTCGTAAAACAACTTGACGTACTTGGCCTTCCACGCCCCGTCTGCTTGCTTCTCGCAAAAGAAGATAAACCGGCAATCGCAGTCCACATCGAATTGTCCCTGGTCTTCACCAGTCGGTCCGGCTCCGTTTGAGGGGGTAAACGGGAATCGGTGGGTGATGGTGGCCTTCATCTTGCCAATGGCTCGTCCGTGGGCAGAGGCAAGCTCAGTGAGGGTTCCACATTCGCGGTGCATAATGAATACGCCCTTTGTCTTGCCGTGTTTGCTGATGTCGATGAACTCGTCGATGGATCGGGGACCGGACCATGCTGCGGAATGTCAGTATATCTGGGAGAGAGCAGCTGGGAGAGAATAAAGGGCGCATACTGGTCCAGACCGTAGCATCTTCCGTGAATAGGGAGCGAAAGTTTTTCCACTCAGACGCATCGCGGTAGACCGGCCAACCCTTGCAAAGTTCGGACACGGCCAGACGATCGAGGAGTTCTGCGGCCGTGCCGTTGATGTGGGAGTAGGTGCTAGAGTGTGGATCTGCCGGAGACGTCATGGTGATGATTAGAGCAAGTCAATGTGTGGTCTGAGAGATGGTGAATGTAAGGCGTCGAAATGAGCAAAATGCTGATTAAATGGTGCGATATGAACCAGAAAAGACTGGCAAGAGTGTGCAGTACCAGGTCCCTTTATAGTAATCTTCCGTCGGCGGCCGATGACCATGGCGGTGCTCTTGATATCGTCATCGAGGGACCCAGGAGCGCGGCCGGAACACTCGCCGGCGGCCGTGCTTTGCCTCCCTTGCCGCTGGCGGCTTCTCCTCCTCTTCCCTCCCGGCTAGGCCAGAATTGGGACGAATTTCCAAGGGTGAGTAAGGTTAACGACGACGGTGTAAGGGGGCGCGTAAAGGCTATCAAACTGCGGTGAGGTCTTGTGCCTGTGTGTTGGCAGGTATTAGTGGGGAGAGAGCCAGCATGATATCAGAACTGACAAGTGATATGAGATGAACGAGGAGCATATCAGAGATTGTCTGAACTGTTTTTTTTTTTTTTTTTTTTTTTATCTCATCCAGGTGTTTCCAGAACAAGCGATATCTCGCAGACTGGGCCATCAAGGTTCCCAGAGGGGCACCACGTTGCTGTTCAAGAACAGGAGCTGCAACTCGCCGATATACGGCCCATATGATGCCGGGGACTGGCAGGTGCAAAGACAAACAAATGGAACGGGCTAATTCATGGCTGGCTGCATGTTTCACCACCGACAGTGACAGACGCCCCGCCGAACCGTCCAAGCGGGTCCAACGACGGTGTGTGGACGACAGGGTGCGTAGAAAGGTATCTCGTGGTATTCGAGGAACATGTGCTCTACTGTCGAAGAAAGATCCAGTTCTTTCTATCGAGGTAGCTATGTTACTCGGAGATGCCGAAAAAAGTCCAAAGGTTACGAAATATCAAGTCGGAAATTCGCGGGTCAGAACGCAATAAATTTGATGGGAGGTCCAGTGTGACAAGTCAACCTTTGGATGAAAAGTGGAAGAGCTTCACCGTTTGTTCCCGTGGGCTCCGTGACGTTCGATGATGCGGTGTAGGACTTGGAGGACGAATCAATGGGGGTGGGGTGACAACGACTGGCTCTCCCAATTGGTCAATGGCAAGAGCTCGCAAAAAAAACAAAAAACAAAAAAAAAGAGGATTAGCGCAACTTGTCAGAAGAAGACAATCCCACAAATAAAAATAAAAGAGACTCGATTGAAGAGAAAAAAAAGGCGGGGAAAGCTGCGCGGTTCTGACAAGCGGCGGCGAGCATGTGCTGGTGAGTGGTTACCTACTGCCAGGTTTGTGACTCTTTTGAAGCTCTCTTGGCGGCTTTTGTGAATCCTGGGCATAAAAATGAAAGGGGGGAGGGGAGTTTGAGCGAGCAATTGCCCAATTACATGTACGTTTGAGTTTCTCCCGTGATTTTCCGTCTTTCTGCATCCATCCCAACTATGTGAAATTCTTTCCAGCAATCGCACCATCAGAGAGTGATGAGTCAATCGATATTCGTATCATGAACGACCACAGTACGCCGAACCTCGGACCTTCCTGACAAACTCGAGGAAAGCACATTGTATTGTACGTGCCTTTCCCTCGGTCACCCAATATGGCAAAATTGTCCGTCATTTTTTTTTCCCTCTTCATCATCCAGTGTAATTACGTCCAACTTCAGGCAGCATATCACGGTGATTAGTATTTGTTACGACCGCTCTTTTCAAGCTTCAGTTTCTCTTCGCAACATGTCCACGACAAGCGGTTTACTAACATATCGAACGCCAACTTTGCCGCCAAACTGTTAGCCATTTTATTTACCAGGACCTGAGTGAGGCGGAGCGAACCGCCCCCCCACGGCGGTAAAGAGAGAAAATGAGCAACCCCCCGCCGGACCTTCCCGCGAAGTCGCCGGCAGTCGTGAGGCACGGAGGTGCCAGTAGTTCTCCGGAGAATGTGGAAAGCATCAACTGGAGCCATTGGCGATTTATCGAAGGAAGATCCTTATCCATTTCCTCGACCGAATGGACATCTGTTCTTTCGGCATACAATCACTTTGGTGGGGTTTGTACGCGATCTTGCTTCACATCATGACGTCCATGTTGTTTCGATTTGCTGCACGTATCGATCGGCTTGATGTCTTACTTTGGGTTGCATCCCACCCCATCGTCAACGCCCGCTGGCTGCCACACGAGATCTGTCCCGAACAGTTGGGATTGCTCTGTCGGCATTGGGTTACCTCCTACTTGGTACCAATCCGCCATGACATGCATATGAGAATGTGTGTGTGTGTGTGTGTCTGTGTGTGTGTGCCACCAACCAGGTCTGTTGCTGAGATGTGTGGAAGGTCATGTGTTTGTGTTGGAGGGCAAGCCCATTGGTCGATTGCTGTTCCTGGCGTACAGTTTCTCGGGGACGGCGCCCCAGTGCGTGTTGCTGAGGTGAGATCTTCTCCGGATGATCCAGATTTCAAGAAATCTGCACGAAGGGGGGGATTGCTGTCAATGTTTGGAGCCGCCTTGTAGGGCTGCTGCTTCGTCATGTCGACGTCTATTTTGGTCTGGCCAACCGCTTCCAGATTCGGACATGCGATCAATGATCTGGAAAGTCGGATCCAAATGCAACTCTAGATCGAGAGTGTATAAATGGGCTCACGGCCCCCACATCGGTCCCTTGAGCCCCGGCATCACTGCATATACACGTCGTCTCGTTCACTTTCCCGAAGTGACACCACCCTCACTCTTGACACATACAGGTCCGCGGAACGGCAGTCACTCGAGAGAAGTCACTCCCCCTGATAAAATTCCAAAATTTCTATCTGCCCAGAATCCAACTTACTGCGTTGTTATGCGTGCCGTATGACTTGACCTGGGTTTGAATTCTACCGGATTCGTTCATGGTTGGTTGTTGGATCTCCTGATCAAGCTGCCAATTCAGAAAACATCAACAGGTGAATTTCATCATGAAGACTTCTTGCTTGAACCACTCGCCCGGACCCAAGCACTCAACATTCCCCAACACCCCTCACCCCCTCTTCAAGCAGCACACCCCCCATTCTCACTCCCCGTAGCCTGTCCAACCCACTCCTCATACCGTGCCAAACCCACCGCCTCCCCATTCAGTTCCCCCCCAAAGATCCCCTGAGTCTCATGCTGCCCGACCACCGCTCTATCCGCACAGTTTCCCTCCTCCGGACTTTGCGAGGAAGTATGCACCCACCCCAGCACCAGAAACCCATCCGTAGTCTTGACCCCTCCTTCGACCCCGTCGGGGCCTTGTTTCCACGATAAACACCCCTGACACCGAAAAGTCAACTCATACCCTGTCTCATTCACCCTCGCAGAAATCTGCATGACTTTCGCATTGCCGGTGTAGACTTCCGGTAGGGTGTAATCAGTCGCGTACCGAAGGGATGTCTGAATGGAATCCCCGTGGGGGTAGGCAAAGAGTAAAAGGTTTTCCACCATGCCGCCGCCGAAGGACATGCCGCACCACCCTTTTGCTTTGGTTGCGGAGGAGCAAGTCTTATCGAATTAGCAAACGGGAGGAGACAGGAGATACAAGAGGGGGACTAACCAAAAGGCCAATGAATTCGTCAGCGTCGACGGTTAAAGCATCGCTGGGCACTGCCATGCCAAACCGCACGTTGCCGGGGGAAGGGTCCCAGACGCTAAAGGTGATTCCTGTCGAGGCATCTGTGTAGGCTTGTGTTGCTTCTTGGGCGATGGTTTTGCCTGTTACTGTAGAATATCGTCAGTCAAGAACCTATATATTTCTTCTCGAGCCAGCAAGATGTGACGCCGAAGAAGATGAAACGGGCAGTGAACTTACGAGCAATCGCCGCCACGAGAAGTGATGATTTGACGCCCTTCATTTTGTTTCTTTTCCTTTCCCTTATCGTTCTTTGCTTGTCTGAACTGTCTTCCGAAGTTGAGAAACGGAGAGGATAAATAAAAATACGCAAGAGGTAGAGAGACGTCAAGTTAATAAACCAATTCTGAGCTTAAAGTTCAACGTCATACCTAAGTACCTAGCCTTTGCCCTTTATATGACACAGGCTGTAGTATATAAACTACACGCATTCTCTTATTGGAGAACCTTTTCTGGGGAAGATCAACGCCACGCAAGGTTAATATAAAGTCGGTAGTGGATCAACCGTCTGTACCAGATCGATGTTATTCCCCTGAATAATAGACGGTATGCTATTGGTGGGTTTCTTTAAGCACAAGGCGGGAAAAGGTCGACGTCGAAAATACCCGGATGGGTGCACGTCCAATGCCTAGTATCCAGTGACAGTCTCGGAGACCAAGACCCGAGAAAGGGATTGGGAGGTAATGATTCTAGACGAGACATGGAAAGTCACAACCGGTTGAAGAACTCACTCTCATCACGTGGATGTTGCTGAGTAAATGAGACCCGATGAAGAACCAGGATGGAGGAGGTAGAGAGAATATCTTCATTATTAACCCCCACGTCTTCAACCATCTCACACATTACGTTTGTAAAACTCATAAAAACAAAAAGGGTTTTCCCTCCCCATCCATGCTTGCACAAAACAAAACAGATATCAACCCAAAAACGTAAAAACCAAAAAGCAAAAATACCCTGCTATGCCGCCCCGCCATGCCGCCGCCAACCCATGATCCAGTTGATGTTCCTATCCCAATAAATGTGCCATGATTGTATGATCCGTCTCATAAACATCATCATAACAGCAAAAAAGATAAAAAGAACATGCTCATGAGAAGAAAGGCTGTGAGGCCCCTTTGCAAAACAGGAAAAGAAAGAAAAGATCTAACAGCAAAAGTACACGTATGCAGCAGCTCAATGTTTTAGCAAGCTACATTGGCCACTCCACACCAAACAATAAGGAAAAGCATGACAGGAAAATGAAACAAAATAACGAGTGGTAGGCCCGTGCGTGTCAACTCTGTGTACCCAGGCCATGCCCAAAGTAATGAGAGCCAGGATGTCGTGTCGTTGTTGTGATGTGAGAGGGAGGGGGTATGAAGAGAGACAGCGATGCTTCGGCGGTGAGGGTATTGCAAGGAAATTTTGTAACGATAAGTGGTGACAGAGTAAAGGAAACAGTAGAACAAGAACCGTGACAGAGTAAAGGAAACAGTAGAACAAGAACCATGTAAGAAAAGCAAAAACAGGCGGCCAAGCCGAAGCACAAGGTCTCTCTACCCCTCCCTCAGTATCGTGTGTGTTGTGTCGTCGGGATCCAAAGTCTCTGGATCATGTTCCATCCAGACCCCTCCGATTGATGATTCCTTTCTTCGAGCTCGATAATGTCGATGGCCAGCTCCGACGTGAATCCAACGACCGCTCAGGCTTTGGACGACGAGGCAATAGAGGAGATCGAGTTGCGCGGGCTCGAGCTGGGCGTCTTGCCGGTCTTGTCTTTCTTAAACTCGGCTTTCCTCACGAGTTGCCTGTGGTCACAAACCTGGTTAGTCCGGGATGCGTTCTCCTTTTTCTCAAATGGCAGCGGCGATTTGGAGCATGACTGACAGTGCTCCCTTCTTATCTCCAGGATTCCGGACGGCGACCAGTTGCTGCTTGTCCTTCTTGCTGCTGGAGCTCTTCTCCTTCTTGGTGGGCGACGAGTTGCGGGACCGGCTGGAGCGGCGAGATACCGAAGTCGTGAGCTGGTCGATGCGTTGCTGGAGTTCGATGACCTGACCGGTGGCGGACTCGTACGATTGCTGGACGGCGGTGATGGACTGTTGAGCCGCGTCGAGTTGTTGCCGGGTGGCACCGAGCTGCTCCGAGAGTGTCGCGTTGCCTTCGGTGAGTGCGGCGACTTCGGCGATGCGTCGGGTGATCTCCTGGCTCTTGTTCTCGAGCTCGGCTCTGAGCAGTGCCGCTGCCGTGTCGGGATCCTTGTCGAGTTCCGCCTTGAGCTCGACGACCTTGCCCTGCAGCTCCACGACGAGGCTCTCGAGTCCGGCCTTGGCGGCTTCCATGACGGGAAGCTTATCTGCCTCGGCCTGGACCTGTGCGAGTCTGGCCTCGAGTTCGCCGACCTTGCCGGTGAGCTCGGCCTCAAGTGAGCCAAGCTTGCCTTGCAGATCCGAAACCTTACCTTCAAGCTCCGACGCTTGCCCAAGCGCAACAGTCTTTTCATCAGAGAGTCCGGGGACCTTGTCGGCCTCGGCCTGGAGCTCGGCAACCTTGCTCTCGAGCTCCGAGACCTTGCCTTGCAGTTCGGCGACCTTAGCATCAACCTCGGCTTTGGAAGATTCCAAGCCAGGGACCCTGTCGGCCTCGGCCTGCGCGGCAACCTTTTCTCTGGTGAGCTTCTCGATGAATTGTCTCGCAAGATCCAAAGACGCCTGCACCTTGGCCACGTCGCCAGCAACTTCGAGTTTCTGGCTGGCGAGCGAGATGTTGGCTTCCTTGGATCCGGCGAGCTCCGTCTTGAGAGTTTCGATCTGTGCTTGCTTGTCAGCAGTGTCGGCCTGAAGGTCGTCGATCTGTTTCTGCAAGTTAGCCTTGTCGGCCTCGAGGCCCTCGACTTGGGTCTGCAGGTTGGTGACGTTGTCCTTGGTGGCAGAGAGCTCCTCCTCCAGGCTGGAAATCTTAGCAGACTGCTCCGAGCCGGTTGTCGTCAACTCATCAATGTGTGTCTTGAGCGCGGCGATCTCTCCTTCTGCGGTGGCGAGTGCGGCCTGGACGCCGGCCTTCTCCTGCTCAACGGCAGCCTTGGCGGCCTCCAGAGCCTCCTTGTCCTTCTCGAGTTCTTCAATCCGAGCCTTGAGCGGTTGTTGTCCTTCATCGATCTCCTTTTGAAGTGCTGCCTTCTCCTCCTCGGCGGTGTTCTTGATGTTCTGCTGCTCCAGCTCAGCCGCGGCCTCGAGGTTTTGTTGCTCCTGCTCAGCGGCACTCTTGATGTCCTGGATCTCCTGTTCGGCTGCGCTCTTGATAGCTTGCTTCTCTTGTTCGGCTGCGCTCCGGATGTTTTGTTGCTCCTCCTCGGCAGCAAGCTTCTGGCCAACGAGCTCAGAGATACGGCCATTGAGGGCATCGACCTCGGTTCTCAGGATTTCGCGTGCTGCCAAAAGCTCGGCGATCTCCTTGTCACGGTTGTCCCGCTGTTCTTGGAGGGCATCCCGAGCGATTTCCAGAGCCACGATCTGTTGGGATAGGAAGGTCTCGCTCTCCTTTCGGTCACCTTGAAGCTTCTCAAGCTCTTTGGAAAGCTCTTCGATGCGCTCATCAGCCTTGGCTTTGGCCTCCTTGATCTCATCGCGTTCCTGCTCGGTTTTGAGAATCATGTCCCGTTGGATGTCGGTAGTGTTCTTGAACTCGTCGATGACCTGCTTGGCAGAATCGAGGTTCGCTTGAAGGTCCTCTTTGCTGGTGCGCTCGGAGTCGCGCTCTTTCTCGACTTCGTCAAGGATGCCGTTGGCGAGATCAGAGTTGCTGCGAAGCTCGTCTATGATGGCCCGCTGCGCCTCGACCTTGATAAGAAGTTCATCTTTGGTCTTGCGCTCGGTGTCGCGCTCTTGTTCGACAGCAGACTTTTGTTGAAGAGTGGATGAGAGTCGTGCAGTGGTATCCTCAAGCTCTCTGTGGAACTTGGCCTCGGCCTGTTCGAGATCCCTCTTCATGATGGTTTCGGTCTCGGCGAGCTCACGTTTGAGCTTGGCCTCACTGGCACGAAGAGCCCGAGATTCGGCTTCGAGCTGCTCAATGCGGTTCAGCATGGACCGTTCCATGTCTTGGCGATGCTGCTGAAGAGCTGCTTGCTGGCGTTGTTCGAGATCCCATTGGTACCGAGGATCGACTGGAGGCTTGATGGTGGGAGGGAGAAGCTTGATGCGGCCTGCGCTGGTGAATGCCCTGTCTACCGTGATAGTTCCGTTCACAGTAGATGGAATGGGTGGTGAGATAGATGATGGAAGTCTGGGCTGGCTGCTGCTGCTGCGGTGCATAATGACATTGCGGCTAGACTTGGCTGGGGGGGGCGGTGGTGATGTGCTGACTGTGCTGGCGTTGGAGCCGATGACACTGGGAGTGAACCGGACAGAGGGTGCAGACCTGACGGTGCCGGTGTTAGCGATAGTGTTGGCTTCCGTGGTAGTCATGTCACTAGCACAGGAGTCCGAAGAGGCGGAGATGACGGTGGTGGCTTCTGTTGTGGACGAGAGATCCGAAGATTCGGAGACAGCGGATTCTGTCTCTGCATCATGGTCGTCGTGGTAGTCACGCCTGTCGGCACGGTCATAGATATCCCGGCGTTCAGGACGGCGTTCAATTTGTCTGTCGTGATCAGGCATGTACTGAGGCGAGGGCCCATTCACGTTGCGTGCTGGGGGCGCATGGTAACCTTGTGGGATGCTGGATGTTGAATTCCGGGATGGTCTTAGGTTGACGGTGCCTTGTCGTTCTGCCGGCGTCCCTTGGAACTTGGCCTTGAAGACCTTTCGAGGAAGCATAGTTGAGGCGGAAGAGGGCACCGAGGGCGATAGTGTAGGTGACGCTGTTGGTGTCGACGATGCAGATACTGGTGACCTGGGAGTCATGCCTTGTGGGATATGTGATCGCCTGAGGGAAGATCTCACTCCGAGCTCCGAGTCGCTGCCCGCACCGACGCCAGGGACATTGGAGGACGTGACGGAGGTGTCGGAGTTTCGTCGTGGTCGTGCTGGTGGCCGAACCGACCTGCGGAGGATGGACTTGGGTTGTTGTTGTTGCTGACCATCTCGCCCTTGGTCCCTCTCCCACTCGGACTCGGACCACTCGCTAGGGTGGTTGTTCGATCTCGTCTCTGAGCCGGATGCCTGGGGTCCTCCTACCCTCTGCCGGAGGTATTGCCGTTCTCTCTCCATCGGTGATGATTTTTGTTGGTCGTGGTGATGTTGATGTGTAACAGATATTGTATACTGTAGGACTGTGGGGTAGTCTGCTGTACTCGATCTTTAGACTCTGTCTCTCTTGTTTTCGTCTGATATGAACAGAAAAGGTCAAGACAAAAGTTCCCAGGAATAGTTTGCGGGAATATGTGTTGGTAGCAGTGGTGGTGATGGTGGTGGTGATGGTGTATAATAAAACTGGATGGGTATCAAGACTCTCAAGTGGTTATTGGGTCGTGGTAATGCTGCGAGGTGTATGCAATAGAACTGTCACGAGCAAGCATTGTGTGTAAAAATCCTCACTCTTTTCTTTTTCGGTCGAGAACTTGTTATGTTTGCGAAGAAAAACACTGACCGTTTGGTGGATGTGTTGTGTGTGTGTGTGTGTGTGGTGCAGTTCAAGGGGGGAAGCAAGCGGGACAAGGTAGGCTAGGTCGTGCAGGAAGACGGCGTGCTTTTGAAGAGGGGCCATGGAACCCAGACAGGGTGACAGGCAGGGCGGATGGCGGCTCCCGGTCCAAAACCCGCGTCAACCCGCATCAGCCGGCTTTTCCAAATTCAAGGTCTTCTTGCAACCTCACCTAGGGAGTCTCTGCGAACAAACGCGGCTATCTGCTTGTGTCTGTTCAGACCTGACTGACAACCGAAGGAAACGTTGACATGACTCACCCTGGCTCGGCTCTCTGCTCTGCTCCTCTACAATCTGCCTAGACAGCCTCGTGTACAGCTCATGGCATTGGGCAGAGACACGGTGTCCAGGTGAAAAATTGTCGAATCGGGTTTGTTGGGCAAGGAGAGAGTTCCACGCGCGTGTGGACTGTGGGTGTGGTATCGAGGCCGGCGTTTGGGAGTTGGAGTGCGTGGACGTGATGGGCCAAGCGAACAACGACTGCCCAGGTCTGGTCTGATCTGGATGGAAAATGACGGAAAGGCACCAACCGTCCCGTTTCGGCTAGGAGAATTTGGGAAAATCTGGAATGGACGCGGAACCTTGGAAGGAGGAGGAGGAGGAGTCGGGCAGAGACCATATGCAGCCAACATCGTCATCTCCATCGTCTCCCATCCGCTCGGGAACGATGAGACATGCCTACGAAGTACCTAGAGAGCCACTGCCTCTCTCACCCGGTTGCCACCCATTGCCAAATCATCAGAGACAAAAGGGCGAGCAAGGGTCTTTGGATGGTCCGAAAATTCCATCAAATCGAGAGGCTCACAAGCAAAAAGCGTGACGGCACCTGAATGCAGGCCTCAAGCACTGCAGCAACAAAAAAATTAATTAACAGTTGCGTTTCGCTGCGAAGCACCTGAGCCCTGGTGGCCGGAGTTCCAAGGTTGGCTGGAAGGAAGTTCAGGTAGGTTGTCGTCCTTCCGTCAACCATCAGCCCGAAATGAACATCAGCGGCTCCGTACAGGGTTGAGTGGGCCGGTCCATCACCCTCCTGGAACTCGCCAATCACAGAGCGCTCATGCGCCAAAATGACCCGGCTTTTTTGACGGTTGGGCACCGTTGGGCCACGACAGCAATTTTTGCTCCCACCTTTTGCATTTTTTCCTACCATCGCGGACCCATCTTCATTTCTTGACCTGCTTGACGTGGTCCTCGACAATTCGAGATTTGGAGGGAGTACCAGCCTCTTTTGCATGCCTCCGTGCCTCCCCAAGCTCCCAGCCTCCGCCGCGGTACAGTATGTACTGATTTTTCTCACTACTGCACACTTGAGCGTATTGCTCCGCTTAGGGGGACCGTCGCTATTTGCTGGGGTAAATGGATCTTCAATGTCGATTTTTCAGGCTTCTCGATTGGATGCCCAACTTACACGCATGGCCAATGGACCGAAAAAGGTCTGCTGGGGTTTTACCCAATTGTCTCAGATCGTTTATGCCTCTTTCCTTTCCAGGTGACCCTTGAGTGGTTCGCTGGCTCCTGTGCTGTCACGAGGACCTCGAACCAATGCAGAAATGCACTTTTTCGTCTCGTCATATATGCCAGGGGAGGCAGCCTCCTCCGTCACTGCCGCGCCATGGTCTGAGAAGAGCCTGTGCGTGCTCTGAAACCTTTTTCTTCTTTTTTTTTCTTTTTGGATTGATATACATACATACAGGGAGTCGGTGAGGGGGCATTGGGAGGAGGCAGATGAGGGGGGGGCAGATGAGGGGGTGGGCAACACGACACCAACAATCACACACGAACACAGGCATCCATCGAAGTTGGGAGAACATAAGACGAAAGAAAAGAACAGAACAGAAAAAGAAAAAGGCAATCGAACACCAGACGGCAAGACACGGGATTGCAAGAAATTCGCTCATGGTTGCATCCGCGCGTCTCAAACACCACAATCAATTATCGATCAACATCCTGGAAGACCAATCTATCCTCGGGTTTGTCCGGTCTCGCCTTTGTGCTACCCACGGTTGCGGCCTGAAGAACGAAGATCGGACGGATGAAATAGATGGTTGTTTAGATAGGCTCATCGTTGCCTTTTACTACATACCATACCTACCTACTACCTTAATCCAACACCCCCGGTCAGAGGTGAGAACCGATATGGAATTTGGTCCAGGCCCGAGCTTCTTTTCACCGTCCGTCCCACCGGGGAGGGTGACCGGGGTCAGCGGGCCGGGCCTTTTCCAATTCTGAGCACACACCACTTGTTGAACCTCCGTCTTGGGACCTGGGGACTACCGACTGCTGGAGACACACCTGGTGGTCATCATCATTCTCTTGACCGCCTTCTTGTGTTGCATCTTGCAGTGTGGAGTTTTTGCACACACGTGTAATAATAATGTATGTGTGTTTATGTATGTTCCAGCTAACCTCCCCAGCCAGATCGAGGCGAATCTAGCCAAGCAACGTTTTCCCCAGATTCTGTTCAGCATGGATGATGGTCGCCTGCTTTCTCCCTATCCATCCATCCGCATCATCCCATGACCGCCGAAAACGAGAACCAGAAAACGTCCGACTGTTCTACAGATATCTTGTGCAGTGTCCACCGATGCACCGAACCGGTGCTGCGACGAACCGAAAAGATGAAGCGAAGCAACTCCACGGGCATCGTTTCCATGTATGAACACCACACGTCACCAGAATGGCAAGCGATGGCTTGTGCTCTTTGCATGGAGGACCCCCTTTATCCTTCAAGTTGACGACGTGTTTGGTGTTTGGTGTTTGGTGTTTGGTGGAGTTTGCAGCAAATTTGCTGAAGCCGCTACTTACCGAACCGTTTCCCCTGAAGGCGACCAATCTCCTCGTCCTGAGATGGGTTGCATGGTGCAGTTTCTTCCTGCGCAGGTCAAGGCGGTGAGTGAAGTTTGTTGTGGGAGCAAACGCATTTAATAGGACGTCTCATTTCCCGCAGGAATGTGGGTGGAATATCATCTGCAGCACATTGAGACCTCCTTCTTCCAAACAGATCTCGACTGGACTACTCTGGCGAGATACCTCACTGTTTCCTTGCAGGTGGTTGCCTTGTTGGGTTTGTTGCTACTCCGATCTGATGTGATATGTTGCGGCTCTGCTTTGGGCTTCTAACAAATCAGGTACTGGGCATGCTTCTGACGGACCCAACGGCTTTTTATCTTTCTCCGCCGCATACTCGCATGGTCTACCGCAGCATCTTGTTTACGTGGATTCAATCCATTCCAAAAGATATCGGGCACTCACAAAAAACTGGACCTCTCACCACCCATGTGGCGAGAACAAACAAGTGAGGAAATAATGTCAGCAATGGGGTCGGTCAGGACACGACGGAGCGGGGCAGGGCAAGGGACAACAAACTCCTTTCTGGGGCTAAGCAGGGAAAACTTGGTTTGTTGTTCATGTATTGCCCCGTTGCCTATTTCGGATATTGATGCTCGAAAGAGTCACAAAGGTGAGTTGATCAGATCCGTCCGTGTTCGTTCCGTAACCGCCGGCCGGGGCAAGGTCCGAGCCCTCGTCGGAGGGGGTATGCATGAACAGAAGAGGATACGGGCTTCCGGGACCCGAAACTGTCTCCGGGGCGGGACCCGGATCCGCCGTTCCCGCCCGGTGTGCCTCCCGGTGTGCGGCATCCGGGTGACCATTCCGAATTCTTCCGAGCGGCCAGCACATGATATTGATCCAGCTGTCTGTGAAGTGTCGACAACAATGGGCAAGGCGTCTCCCGATGGGGAAAACAGAAACTGTAGAATGGCCCTTTCATCGGGTACGACAACAACGACTGGTTGGGGTAGGTCGTAGATCTGAGATCTGGTCATCCCTCACTTGCTGACTGGCATGCACATATCATGAAATGTTTCTTCCTAATCTCCTCTGCGGGTAAGAACCAGGAGGCAAAACCGCCTCGGTTATCGAGCAAGCTGGGCTGCCTCTCTTTACCTGTTATGGGGAGCACAGCGTAATTTTGGAAACCGTGATCGCCCCTTCCGATCTTTCGGGATAGGTTCGTTCGTCAAACTTGGAAATTGCTGTCCCAATCAAAACCAAAACATAACAAACCCCCCTGTCCCCAACAACCCACCTTGTTTGCCCTATGAGGCGTTTCTTCCTTGATATTCCATCCAGTAAGAACGTTTTGTGGGTTTGATAAAAACACGTCCCAGTCCTGGGTGGTTCCACGTAGCAAAGCAAACAAAGTACTAATATTGCTCTGATCCGCGGGTTTTGCCACAAACTGATGAGCCGCATGGTTGCCCTGCCCTCCGTCTCAGCTGCATAGTGACTCGCCGATGAACCCCTTCATGATCCGATAGATACGGTGCCTAACCCACACCGGCGGACCTGCCAGTTAGACCGCTCCTCTGCACCGTTGCCCCGACCCCGAACCGACTGGCTGTGGAGAGCGAGTCGTCAACTTCTTAAGGCGAACCTCCGCTCTCACCGTGACCGTGTGTCCCTAGTGTGCCATGCCGTGGCCTTCGTGTCGAGCTGACACGAGCCGTTTTGTTTTCACAGGTGTCACGCCATCCAACACACGACAGAAAGTCATGTCAACGGTCCGAGATCTGGATCGGACGTTCTTCGGGGTCCTAGTAGTGATGACCAGGATTAGGATGTAGCTAGTAGCTACAGTCCGATGAAGATTGACCGATGCATTTTCCGATCGGGTAGCTGTAGCTGTTGCTGTGGGTGCGATCTAGAACCGCGCGTGCCAACTTAAACCATGCTAGGAAGGATTGAGAGCTGGCGATGCATTTGATTTAGGTGGTTCGCTCATGTGTGCTTAACTTGAGGATATGAAACGTCTAGTACCTTAAAATAACACATCAGAGGTGTAAACTATCATGTCACTTCACTTTTTGCAAATCAAATTACCCTTAGAGAACTCTGGAGGCGGCGAAGAACTGAATAGGCTGCCATAGACCACTTGGTTCGGAACGAGTGGCAGCTCTCATATTTGAATTCATTCATGTTAGCTTCACGGTCCACCAGATCATGACAGTCTCACTTGAATCTCATAGGTATCATCTCATTCAATCAGAAAGTCCATCGGTTTGGAGGAAGTCGAGACCAAAAGGTAAGGTGCTTACTACCTCCTTCAAACTCTCAGTAGGTGGTTTATGACTTCTAGACGTAGTATACTGTCTTGAATACCAGGTCGAAACCTAAGCCTTCTTGAGATCCTGTTACCATAAAGCCTGATCGCTCAGGAATTAAGCGGCCTTTATTTTCGAGAATACGTCTGTTTATGAATGAACTGTCGAGCCAGCATCTCCATTGCTTTGGCCGCGACATGGGCTTGGTTGGTAACCTAGCTGAGAGAGATCATGCTTTAATCATTACTTCATGACCAGCCTGAGAACTCTTTTCGTTTTTAATGATCACGTCTCTTCAGCGATTCCAGCCGGCTATATAACTAGCGATGTAATCCCACAAGCCAAATAGTTGTCACGTAAATCCCACGCTCAATCCTGCCGTGTTATCTTCATGTTGATGGCTAAGAGTAGCTTATTAAACTCGTGAAATCACGTATAGTACTAACAGCTTCAAATGATATATGAGCTGCTAATGCATTGTCGATCCATAGCGATGTTCTAAGCATAGTATATGTATTACATCTCTTTTCTCTTAGATGGGTGGTCATCGTTCATCATTTGATCCATATCACTTATAAGTAACCCTTGGATTCGGTTGAATACCTAATTTGAGGATCCTCTGTATGAAGCTTAACATAAACCTGTCCTTATATTTATACAAGACCCATCCTATACTACCATTTAAACCTAAGGCCACATCAACAGCAACCTAGAATTCAATGGGTTCATGGCTAGCTGCAGGCTAGATAATTCTATTCATCATCTACCTCATCACTTACATGTCAGTTATCACCTACTCCCTAGTTTAAAAGATCAACGACCTGCTCATCATCATCCACTTCACCATTAGTATGTTCTCCCTGCTCATATTAGTACCAGGTATGCCGCGCCAGCAATCCTCACGTCATGACCAAGACTTAATCTAGCATTTACATTAATCCAAGAGTTGCTCTCTCTATAAACCTGGCAACAGTTAATAACAACTCTAACCTACCGCCATCAAATCATCATGGTATATCTTTGTAACATAGAAAATTCCGCGGAATATCCAGACACATCCTTTCACTCTTATAGGCAAACAAGTCCTATTCACCCTCACCGTATTTTAGTTACTAATATTAGCACCTTATTTCTAATAACGTGAAAATGCAAGCCGCTCTAAACTTTCGCCATGAGACTGAGATTTCCATCAATTAGTAAGCTGTCGTTTTTATTGCTTTATCTTCTGAAAAATAAATGATCATCCAGCAGCTTCTATAAGTTCTTTTACATGGTTGAAATGCATTCTCTCCAGGCAATCTAGAGCTGACGACTCTAGGAAACATGTCCATGTTATGGCAAACTCTGGTAGGTAATTACGTTCGTAACTAGCAGATACGGTGATGGACATTACCAGGTAGACCGTATTAGTATGATGGCTTTCCTCTCTAAATTCCACGTCTCATGAGGCCGGCATCGCTTCTCACCACCACAAACTTCGATATGAGATGTCTTGGGACTAGGTCGAGGGACACTGCCCGCAAGAACAAGGTAGATAAGTACGGAACATGATGTTTGTTGTATATACATGTAGTATCATCTCAGGTGCACTAAGTTGGTGTCACTCTCACGCGCCCTGCGGCTCTACGGGCAGGCGGAAACCCCGTGATTGATTGATCATCACATCAATCCTATGAAATGAAAGAATGAGACGAGGTCAAGACCGTGAAGAGATGATATTCTTCTGAAAAAGTGAGTATATCCTCCTGGGTCATTAGGCAAGACATTGTGATTATAAGTGATGGCTGAATGGCAAGCAATGACGTGAGGGCTCGTGAGACGAAATCAGAGAGCATCCATGTTTCACCACGCACACACCAGTGGACTACTACAGATTCAAGAGCAGGCAGGTATCACCAACCGAAGCCACACCAGCATTTGCGGTTGTGTGATCTTCCGTGTCCTTCAAGAGTCTTGGCCCAAGTGATTCACCGGGTGGTATCACGTGAAGTCCTCCCTACCACAAAATTTGCACTGTGATATTCGGTCGACACCACATGGAGCATTCCAAATAAGAGAGACAACATCTTGTGTGTGTCTCGGGCCATCTAGCGGATGGAAGGGATAAGATAAGACCGAGGTGCATCACCACACAAGGGCCCAAACTGAACCGCGCAGGCTGGAGATCGCCAATTCGAAAAAAGTTGGTTGGGGGCGGTGCGCTGCTGCTACGTCATGTCAGAGAAGGGATGAAACTTACAGGCCCGTCAGCACTTTGCTTGGTTTGCTGCAGTTGGTGTTTCCGCGGGAGCGGGGAATGAAGCAAAATTATAGAAGGGCTTTTGCAAAGTTTGAGTGTTTCGGTTGAGACGCCCGGACTTCGTTTCGTCCGTCGCTGGTAGTGGTGATAGGGGCGAGCCGAGTACCCCTAAGGTAAGCAAGCCAAATCCTTGGGACCTGCAGATCCCGTAGGGGGCACGAGCGACGCTTCGAATGATCTTTATATTCCGGACACGGCCGTATGGCTGTTGAAGGCTTCACCGTCTCGAACAAGTCATGTGTGTCTGCACGACAATTCCAACTCAGCTCTATCATGCAGTTGAACGCGACGGCGTACGCCACTCTCGAAGGTCTCCCGAATATGAGAAAGATTGACCTGATGGGTTCTTTTCCCAACCTTTCAGCTGCGCCTGAGATGGTCACGAACTACTTCGTAATGAAGCAGTCAGCCAGCCAAGCGACCTAGGTAACTAAACTGCAAAGGCTCCAGGGGCTAGGTACGTGGAGAGGCACAAACCAAGGGTCAGGTTTTGGATAACGGTGGGAATGCATCGAAGCGTGCCGCGGAAGCATGGGAAGGAGATACGGGATCACCGCCGCGCGTAGGTTGAGGCGGGGGAATCACCGTTTTCGCGTTAATTGATTTTTGGCGGATCACAGACCCCCCCGTTCTGAGAGCGAGCGGCGCGGGGTTTTAAGGTACCTGTTGTTGGCCGAGGACCCAGAAACCTCAATTCAGCCATTGCACCCGTTTGTACAAAGTAATAAGATGTGGACTTTCGGGAATCGGGAACCATCAGACGGGAGTTGTTGGAGCTTGGAAGTGCTAGTAGACTACCTACCTATGTAAAGTTGAGGTTGTCCGCGGTCTCTGGAAGATATTTGCTGATGTCCGTACTTTGCCGACTGGGCAGGGGTGGTGAGATTCCTCCCTCACCGTACAGTTAATAGTTATAGGTGCGGGCGGGGTCGTCTCCAGGACCTAGGTATTGAAGTGGATGCCCTCTACTGTGCTGAGGTGGTTGCTTTTCATGACTGGAGAACCAGAGGCGCGTCAGAGTCATATGGAGCTTTTCCATAAAAATTGGGAGGTGCGCGGACCATCAGCAGGGCGGCCGATCTTTTCAACCCTGTGATGGATGCATCGTGCGCGAAGCAAGCGACAGATTCCTGCTTCTGGGATAGGTAGCCTGGGCCGACATCACTGCAGCAGGTGAGGGCATCCATGATCTAATGGCCAATAAATCGCATCTCAGCTTGGTAGGGTGTGTACATGTCATGGCGGAACGGAGAAAGATGATTTCACGATGTCCAGGATCTGCGGGCGAAACCACTTGCTTTCTCATCACTCTCGTGCTGCAAATGATTTCCAGATTCACCCGTTATGGCAATATGGCGTTTTTATTCTCAAACAAGGATTCGAAGATGTTGAAGGTGTTTGGCAAAAGCCTGGAAATTGATAAGGTATTCGTACCTTGACAGATAGTACCTTACCTACAGATTAAACCCCGCGTTAGTGCTGATGAAATCATGCCAGCAAAACCTAGCACTGATCTGCCCGAGATCCTTAACATGCAGCCCGCGCTCTCCTGGTCTCCGCGATTACCTATCAATAACTGCCCTGGAACCACTCAACACTGTTCAAGTCGAATAAATTAACGATTGTAGACACCTTCGTCATGGTGATTTCCCCGTTGTGGTTACGCTAGGTAATGCTAGAGCTCGGATGTTTCGGTCAGCTCCAACCAGCAATGGAAAGCCAGCATTCGGTGTTTAAACCGAATATTAGATGGCTGGCTGAGCGAGTGATGATCTAGGGTGCATGACTTTATCAACAACTCAACCACACCATCGGTCTTGCTCCTCCCGGCCAAGTCTCCAAGTGCCAATCATCACCTGGACTGAATGTTCCATTCGGAACGCCACGCCCTACTGGTGTCGTGCCCGACAGTTCGGCTGCAGGGAGAGCGAAAAATAGCAGACGCGTTCCCACCGTTGCAGGCCCACGATTCGTGAGAACTCCTCCGTTCGAGCTGAGTGACGGTTGGCTGACCGCCGCCATTTCGGTTTTCGTTTCGCCTTTCCTTGGGTCGTTGGCACTTTGTCCTGCAAACATCAAACAGAGGGGTGGTTCTGAGTCTGTCGTCACTCGGTCTCAAAAGAGTCTCCATCCATTCACACGACATCCTTGATCAAGTTTTGCCCTTCGGAAGGCTGGGGTCGACAATCATCAGACACCGAGAAAGACATCTGTGGATCCTGAACGACTTTGACTTTGATACCATCATGAGCGGATGTGGCAGCAATTTTTCATGCGACCAAGAGGCATTTGCAGCTTTGCAATTCGTGTTTTTTTTGTTCCGTGGTACGTCAAGGACTTTGGCGGACTCGGGCAGTCGCACTGTGTATTCGGCAGATGCTGGTGTGCAAGAAGGGAAACGTACGACGATTATCAGCGGCCCAATACATGCCACTATCGGATTGAGTTGTGACTGCAACCAAAAAAATGTTGACCAGATTGCATCTTTTGCGATCGGGTTCTGTTGAAAGACGCCGACGGGCAGCCCACGGCAAAACACCACCATGCCCCGCACGGCAGCCCCTTACGGAGTGACGATACGCTCGTCCACATCAAAACGAGAGACAACTTCGCGTGGTTATTGATCGAAATAAATGCTCTGCGGAACAACGATGGTGGTATCGATCGCTCTTATTCCGCCGAATCCGGCATCACCAATGGGCCATTCCCATCAGTTTCGCATGTCAGCCGCTTCGCGGCACACGCAGCCAGCAGTCCTCCATACTGCGCAAGGGAAGGCTAGCGAAGGGTCTATCGAAGCGGGAGAGTTGTGCGACACAGTCATCCGTCAAAGCCAGAGGTAAAGACATGCATCGTGAGCAGGAAAGTGTCCAAATGAATGCAGCGATCCGCAACAATCAGAGAACAGATTGCGCGTTTTTGGGTGGCTGACTAGCTGCAGCCTTGTTCGGCTTCAGATCTGATATTGCTGCGCTAAATTCGTATTGGTACGAGTCGTACTGATGGACGAGCGCGGGAGACCAAGTCAAGTCGTCCTACTACAGGTCGCGGACGATGTTGTCGACATAGTTTGCAATTCTCAACCTCATTCGAGCTGTACGCCTGACCGACAGCACCCGCTTTTTTGCATCCCGTGTACTTACTTGTACTCTGTGTAGGTACCTATGTAATTATAGACGCATACAGACATACGTGCGAGAATCACGCAGCTCTGGTACGCCATGGCCGCCGGGTCCGTCGTCATTCCTGTGTCGTGGTTTTCTGGGCTTTGCCAACATCCCCGAACGGAACAACAGAATGAGAGGTTACGACTATTTTAAAGCGGCAATTCATGGGGGTACGGGCTTTGCTGGGCGTCGTGGCGAGTGAAAAGCCCCCCGCCAGCAATATCACCCACCGAACCAACCTTTCCCAGGTCCCCTTCATTTGATTAGGTTCGCACTGTGTAGTGCTTTAAACAGTCCACCTCAGGAGGACGGTTCCCATTGGCAGGCAGTGCTGGGAAAAATGCTATCACCGTTCCACACCCCACGTGGATGCAGCAATCAAGCGTGGACGGTCTCGTCTCTGCTTTCATCCATGCCAGCAAGCAGCAGTAGCAGGTTGCCGCCAACAAGGGTGGAAGAGTCCAATGGTCCACCCCTCTTGAGTATTGGTAGGTGGAGAGGACTGAGTAGCACTGTAACGGCACCGTATTCGGCATCATTGGCTGACCCGGAACGATTGCGGACTGCGGCTTATGCACCCCGGAGGCCTTCCGGAGCCTTTCCCGGACGCCATGGACCTTCCGGCGCTTCCGCAATTTCCTTCGGTCACAGGTGATAAAACCCCCCTCCGAGCTCAACAGTGCTGTCTTTGTGAAGTCTCAGGGTAAGCGAGTAGGCGAGACGACGGCGGGGGTTTCTTTCTCAGACTGTTTCCTAGTGTCATCTTAATTCTCGGGCCGGCGCATGCGGACAAACAAGAAGAAACAATGCCCGAAAGTTTGAAGGCGGGGTCAAAACAATGGGACAAGACGCATCGTCAGCCATGGCCCCATTCGCATCGAGAGAATTTGGTGGTGGATCAACAGTTCAACGCGGGTTGTGCACCGATCTTTGCCACACACGAGCTCATCAATGGATGGAACAAACTGACGCGGCCCGACCTGAGTGATTGAAATCCAATATCGCTCGGCTGGGGTGGTGGTGGTGGAGGAGGGGAATAAAACGCCAAAACGCCGCCGCTTACGGATGGCTTTTCCGCACTCTGTGCCTTCTCACCAATTCGGCCGATTTGGGGTTGCTCAACTCTTGGACCTCCTCCGCTGTGTCTGGCTGGACTCCATGAACGTTCGTTGTTGGTGTGCAAGGCCTCGGGCCAATGACGGGTATTTCGACATCCACTCACTCCTCCCCCCAGCAGTCTGTCAGAGGCGGTTCGACTTTAATAACGATTACCTAGCCACGTCTTGGAAGCAGAGTCGTCTCGCTCATGCAGTTTGACAGTGCGCAGTAAGTCCCCAGCCACAGAACGAAGTTGGGGGACTCTCCACTTTATCCATTTTGGGCGATTCCACGACAGCCTCAAGAACCGGTTGTCGCTTGGTTTCTGACAACTTGTCCTGCCTCTGGAGCTTCATGTTTGCAGTATCAGTCTCACAAGGAGCTGTTCTTCCCACAAGTCAGCATGGCGTCTTTGTTGGTTGAGGAGGAAGCCGAGGATTACGGCGCCACAGTTCATTCGATCATCCTTTTGAAGGATCACTCATTGATGGCGCCTGCAACCAACCAAGACTGGCTAGGTATTTCAAGATGCCCCGCACTGTTCGACTAGCCTCTCGGTCAGCCAGATAAACTCACTTATTCGTATGTGCCTCTGCTACAACTAATAAAACTATCATGATGCCTGCAAGCCCTGTTGTGATAACGAGCAACATTGCACCAACCTGTCCGTTCTCTTGTCCGTCTATTAGGGACTACTTGCACTGTGTAGCAGCCAGAGACAGTCAGGGCTCGTGCCAACAATCAAGAAGAGTGGCGCTGCTCTGATCATCGATGAGCGGAAGCAGTGAGAATTCCGGGAGCTGGGACTGAAGTACGACATAATCGACAGCCCGTTGCGCTGGTGACTACACAGTGTGGGTAGGTAGTGCATGGTCTCGTCGGCATACCGTGCAAAACGGACCCCAGGGATCCTTTGACCCCAAAAGAAGCGGATCGAGGCCATTTGCGAATAGCAGCGTAAGACCCCACTCCGCCATCGCCCCCCCTTCTATGTACACGTTAAAAGCCCTGAACCACACGTGTATATTGGGTAAGCCGCAACTAGTTTCGGGTCTGTATTAAATGTATGTGAACACACTCCAACAACGGAACGCCCTTGGTACGGCACTCTGCATTCCGCTTTTGGGCGCAATAAGACAAGGCGAACGAAGCTGACGCTTTCAGTTCGCTTTGCCCCCAACCGTTTCTCAACCGAGGCCGTGAAGAGAAGGAGGCAAGCGGTAGGAGAAAGGAACATCACCACCACCTCCCACAGTGTCACTTTGTGGAGAGGAGCGAGAATGTCAAGCCAAGCCCGATAATCCCATGCTGCATTAATCAGTGGGCACTTTGTAGGAAAGTTATTAACGAGCATAGTAAACTGGATCCCGATCGATTCATACATCAATGCCTCTTGGCCGGGTTGTCGTATCGCGATCAGGACGCTCTAATAAGCTTCTTCTATTTTGATCACTTGCGTCAAGTTGTGGCTCCCGGATTGAAGGATGATCATCGGAATTCGATTCGTGTTCTGAGCAGATATCTCAGGTCATAGACATCTTGAATTCAAGAATTCCAAGCTACCGTTACCCCTTTATTATCAGCATCGTGACATCGTCAGCTGTGGAGGTAGGGAACAGGACCGGTAGCCATCAACCGCAACTTTCATGAGCGTGCCGAAAGCGTTGGGCATAATCTATCATGAGAGTAACCCAGTATACGAGTGTTCACCACCACCAATGCCACACCGGAACGTGACTTCATCTCTCCACGTTAATAATGAGGATCTTGGGACCATGAACTTTCCCACACGGCTCTAATTGTTTCTGACCCGCTTCGCTCCACAATTATCGACAAGCTCTCCTAACGGAATTGATCACATTTCGCAACTTCAAATCCAAAGTCATAGCCTCCCTGCAATACGTACATGGGACGCATGCACCGAAACTTGCGGTTTGCTACAGATCATTTCGTAGGTATATATCTCATCTTGCTTCGTTTCAACAAAACGACGTTATAATGTATTCGTACCCCCCCGTCGGTCTTTGGCTGCGAACGGATCAAGGGATTGCTTACTACCTAGCGACACAGAGGACAAAGCGCCTGTCACTGCCATGCCCCCTGGGTCAGCCAAAATAGGTCATCACCCTGCCTGCTGAGGGGGACTGGACTTGTGCAAGGTTAAAACACCGGATACGGACGTGTGTTCCCGAATCATAAGATCTCAATTTCTGCCGTTCAGTTTTGGAGAACGAAACGACCGAAAACGCGGCAAATCTTATTAAAACGAAACCGGGCAGTAGGAGAAACTTTCCACTGGCACTGTCCAAAAACCATCCCGCGTTCTCAGGGACCGACCGCCACAGGGGTGGTTCACACACCTTGAAAAGTAGGTCTTCTGGGCCCCTGCGCAAGAGACTTCCCTCCTCCTCCATCCTCCCCCCGGCGAGACCTCAGGAGGGGGGGGGGGGGGGGAGAGTCAAAGACCACCTATCCCGACCGGGAAGTGTGAAAGAAAATGGAGGCGGGTGCAGGGTCACGAACAAACACAAAAAAAGAAGTAAACGGTTGAGTGCCAGTGTGCAGGTAGGAGGGGAAACACACACTGAAGGGAGTGCTGCGTCCGTTTGTGTTCAGTGTGTGATGCCCCTGACATTCTTTTCCGGCTGTGCTTGCATCTCTCATCAACATTTCGGTCGGGGGTGGCAAGCCGACCCTAGACCTTAATACTGCACTGCAATGTTTTAAAGTAATGTGATGATGTAGTGTACTCACACACTGTTTGTACATCAGGTCTCGTCTGCCTGCTTGCCTCTCGAAAACAGCAGATCGAAAGCAGACTAGTAGCAAAAAGATGGCGCGTGGTAAATGCAAGAACACAAACGAAAAAGGGCAAAAATTGCAAAGCAGGTGAGAGCGCCATCGAAAGCAAAAAAAAAAAAAAAAAAAAAAAAAAAAAAAGAGAAAGGAGACATCCATGCCATGGCCGTGGCCGTGGCCGATGTAAAGGAAGCTCCTAGAAAAGGCCGAGATAAAAAAGAATGCTCTTGGAAAGCGCTAAACCGAAAAGTGGCGCGCCCCACCTTTCTCGACGGTGCCGGCCGACGCCTCTGCTGGAAAATGGAAAAGAGAGCACAAACGTGAGTGATGCGAATGATCAATGAATGAATGATGGAGTGGGTAGGAAGCGAGGAATCGACGGGCCGGATTGGCTGCGATTGGCTGGACCTTTCCATTCCTCTCTTCATTCTCCATCCATCCCTCTTCGTCGGAGCCCCTTGGTGGGTGGTGGGTGGGGCTGCTGTGCATTTGAAGAGAGAAGTACCTTTGTACCGCTCTGGCTGGTTGCCCGCTGCCCACTGCCCGCTGTCCGCTTGCCCACTGCTCTTTTTTTGCAACCGGCCAAGTCCCAGCCAAGCAGCTTCCATGCAGCACAGGACTGACCTGCGGCGGCACAGCGCCCCCCCTTGCACGGCACCAGACAACGACGTCGACCAGGGACAAAGTAAATTAGCAGCATTTGCGGCGACCAGGAACTAATACGCAGCAACGCAAGCTACGCAACTTCCTTCACATGGATTGTGCGTGTGGATGGATGGGTCAAGTTGTTTCTGGGTAATGGGTTGTTATATGGGTATTGACCTGAAAGGGTACTGGATGCTGCCTTCGTCAGTAGGTACACGAGGATCTTCTTCCTCGTCTTCGTCTTCGTCCTCCTCCTCCTTCTCCTTCTTCCGCTCTGTCGTTCCTCAAGAGAAATACTGTTTCCTTTTTTTTTCTCTACTACCTTACCTAGCAGTACCATTCCCATCATTGCCACTGCTCTTTCTCGTCATCATCACCTGCTTCTGCCTCCACCACCACCATCATCTCTCCCTCCTCATTGAATCGAATCGAATCCGTCGTGGGCCAACTGCGCGTGTATGTCGTCACTAGGTGGCAGGCGAAGACCACCCGGCACGACCACGGCTCTTCCTCTAGCTTCGAAACATTGACAAAGGGCAAGGAGGGACTTCGAAGCCGACAGCCCGGCCAAGAAAGTCAGCTTCTCTGAAGAAGAATAACTTGGAAGCTACGACAATCGAACAGTCACCCAAAGCTCTCCCTTTGCCGGACCGGACGAGCCACTTTTGGCCTTCTCAAAGGGAGACTCTTTTTTTTTTTTGTTTTTTTTTTGTGTATTTTGGGGAATATCACTTCCTTCCAAATCACCACTACAGGCACCCACCGCCCGATCACCACGCGATTACCACTGCCACTACCATCATCTACCTCCCCCCTACTTAAACACGGGAGCCGTGTTCTTTCCACGATTCGAAATCAGTACTCAATTCTTTTTCTTGCGATACTATTGCTCTCGAATTCGAATACACTTCTGAGTTACCATTGAACAATTGCAAGATAGTTGGTATTGTGGCTGCAACATACTTGGATATGGGCGTTTTCTAATCCCCAAACAGCTTCAGCGTTCCCCTGAGAGAAGGTATAATACACAATGGGGAACATTTGTTGAAGGCTTCCATTGCTATCAATAAACTCTCTGCCTCACCTTCCATTCCGAAAGACGCAATTGTCTGGTCGTCTGTTCGAAACTTTCTTGAAGGCATTCGAGCTAGGAACAGGAAGGAGCTAGAAATGGAATAGATATCTAGCAGGTGCCCAACATCCACGACCACAGCTTCAAAAACCTCCTCCTTCTCCTCCTCCCCTTCCCTCAAGAAGACCAAAACGATCGATCGTACCAAAAGCTTTGAATAGCCAAGTGCCATCCTGTCGATTCCAATCAGCAGTTCGAGTGACTCTCTCGCCCATGCATTCACTTGCTAACGCACCGCGCTCACCACCTCAACACCACCACTTTTCTCTTCCTTCACCAGCGGACTCGCTTTTCCGTAGTGGGGGTATGAATCAGTGGAAACTCCCGCCTCTCGGGCTTCCACCACTGCCCTTCCACCCGCGCCCTACAAAGTCATCCTGGTTCTTTCTTCCCGGTGGTCTTCGAACGCCACCCCTCGACGAGAATATGGGGACGACATACGAGATGCCTCACCTGGCGTCTTCCAAGAACCACCACATGCCCCACCAGGGGTACGGACCCGCGATGCCGCAGCCAGACCGTTTCCGCCCCGCGCTGAACGAGCGAACCGCACCGAACGAGCAATTATACCACCAGCCGTCACGCTGCCCCGCCCCGATTGACGAGCAACAACAGCAACAATCCCGTGCGAATTCGTCAAGGCAACCCAGGAATACTGCAGCTACTGTGACTCCTGCGTCGTCAATTCCACATCAACAACACCACCACCAGCAACAACAACAACAACAACAACAACAACAACAACAACAGCCACAAACACAACCACCACGACAACCCACGACGACAATAACAACACAAGTACCACGGCAACAACCCTCACGGTCCTCGACACCATTGTCACACCCGAGTCTGGTTTTCCACAGTATGGACATCCCAGAGTGCATTAGTAAAAGAGGAGGGAACCTGGCCCATTTCATGGCTGAGATAACGGCGTTATTATGGTTCGAATCGATAGAGACGCTCGAAGAAGCCGAGCGAGTACGAACAAACCCCTCCGATCAGCCAATTCCGCGGCTGCCAATAATCGCCGTCGCATCCACAAACTTCAAGAAATGGGTTTCGCAGGTCGTGTCGACGACTCAAATAACACAGAACGTGGTTTTTCTTGCGCTCTTATACATCTACAGGTTAAAAATGACCAATCCGACTGTCAGGGGCAGGTTAGGCAGCGAGTACCGGCTTCTCACAATTGCGATGATGCTGGGAAACAAGTTCCTGGATGATAACACGTACACGAACAAGACGTGGGCGGATGTATCTGGCATCGGCGTTTCCGAGATCCATGTGATGGAGGTGGAATTCCTGAGCAACATGCGTTACACGCTGCTCGTGTCCGCCAAACAGTGGAGTGCGTGGCTTGACAAGCTTTCAGCTTTCTGGGAATATGTTGAGCTGGCGCAACGCTCACCGTCACCATCCCCATCACCATTACTCATTCCCTCTCCGACTCACCGCGGCTTTGCCTCTCCGCTCCCATCCCCGACTGGCAACGTGCAATTGACACCGGGCATGCACTCTGGACCTGCGGCGGTGGCCTGGCCCTCAAACTACCCGCCAAACCATGATATTTCACCACTTGCTCTGAGGCACGACGCGCACTTCTTGGCGAGGAAGAGAAGTTTCCCCGAAGATGACCCGACCGAGCCCCCTGCCAAGCGCATTGGTTCAGTTCAGCAACAACTCGCAGCCCAGCAAGCTCAACCACGTCCACGGTTGCCATCCCAGCAACACTCCACCACTGCTTCGCAGGCCCAGGTTGTTCAGCAGCGCGTTCCGAACCCAGCCCAACAAACTCAACAACCTCGCCCCCCACCCGGCTTGGGTCCTGATCAGAGCCGGCTTGCTGTGCCCAATCTGACATTGAACACGGGTGGCCATGTTTATCCTCCGCACGTGACCACTCAACCATACTCGCAGTCGGTCTATGCCCCGCCACAAGCCTCGCCATTGTCGCTGCCACCGCTCGTCCCTGGCGTAAGGGCTATGTCGACCGTGTATCCAACCACCACCGGGTACGCACCCCAACAGACGGCGACTGTCACTGCTGGTCCTAACATGCCCTCGGTCTCACAAGCCGTCACGACTCCCACAACGAGCTTCCCACCGATGACGTACGGCACACCGACGAAGCGGCTCTCTCCACAGCACCCTTTCGCTTCGAGCTCGGGTTATGCTGGCTCCTCGCCAGCCGGGGATCCTTTTGGTCACCATGGTGGAAGCGCCAGTGGCTTGCACACGCCCATTTCCCATTCTCCCTCGGTCTACCTGCAGCAGCGCAACAGCCCTTACAAGCCTGTCCGGCAGGTTAACACGCTGCTCATTCCTCCTCCTTCGGCGTTCCTTCACCAGTACCACTTTCCCAATGCTGTGACGCCGAATCAAATGCACTATCAGCCGCTCGGGAGGAGGAACGAGTACCGTACGGGCATTGTGCCGGAGTACACTGTGGGTGGTCATCAAGGAAACCAAGCGCCGCCATCCGGATATCTGCCACACCCCAACCAGCCACGAGCCAATTATGCGCCTCCAATGGGACGGCCCGATCCTTCCTATCGACCACAATACTAGAGATAATCTCTGACGTCTTGGTCCTATTCTTTTTCTATCTTGAACCACGACAAATTTGTAACACTTACCTTTCACCTTTTTTTCTTCTTTTCTTTACGACATTTGCATAGTATGGCGTTGGGGCATTTTCCAGTGGGAGCATGATGATCATCTCCGTCGAGCCAGAAATTTTACTGAGTTTACCTGTGGTCTAAGGACGAGGCTACAGCTTACAATGAATGCATATTGCTTTGGGAGGTTTGGTCATAGGTTGACACATGTACAATGAGTTGGGAGGTTTTTCCCCCATCTTTTCTACACCAGAAGAAATATCGAGTGGTGCTGGTCCTTGAAGAAGGCAAAACAGCATTAGGATAGACAGAGGGGGTTTGTCCTCTGTGAAGGGCTAGCGAAAAGCCAGAAAGCCAAACCAATTACCTATAATACGTATACTTGGCTTGCCCATTAGCGAATTGCTTTGGGCTTTGCTTGTTGCACTCATTTTCTGTTCCCAACTTCGTGCAATGCTATGTTTTGAAGGCCATCCATGTGTCTTGAGTCCCCTGTGCCTTGCTGCTTATCGCAGTCCAGTTGTGGTGAGATGACGCACTGAACCGACTAGATAATTTCTTTTCGCTCGGTAGGTACAACCCGTAGGTTAGCGGTGACCCTTATTAGATCAGGCCTTTGTATAATCTGTTGGCGTTCCCTCCATACCTGGGACTGTTGACACTCGGTCGGGGTCAACAATCTTGTTTGAGCTACCTATCTCTGGTCAGTTCGCAGTGTTTTGTGCTAGATACATACATATTCTCTACACAGGTATCCTTCTCTTTTAAGTCCACCTCCTACGTTGAGGATTGTAGGAGCCCGGTATGGATGGAGGAGAGAGTTCAACCAGGCGAGGGCACTCGGCTGCCAGTTTCTTCCGTGAGCTTTTTCTCATCAAGTTGGAGACTGACTGCACGCAACGTAGGTACGGTAGTAAAGTACTAATGGTATGGTATGGTATGGTATGGTATGGTATGGTATGGTATGGTATGGTATGGTATGGTATGGTATGGTATGTGTTTGGATATTCAGGTAGGGGACCAAACTTCCAACCAGCCATCTCCAGAAGTTGTGGCAAGGGAAGTAAAACCTCCCACTATCAACGATAAGAGGAGGCAAGGAACGTATGTACAGACACAAGGTGGAACCAAGTGATAAGATGGGTCTTGATATACGAACGCAACGCAGCACGACCACGAGAACAAAATCCATGGGCGGGTTAATCACCACGAACCGAACAAATGTATCAACACAGCCAGATAAACGATCGCGAAGAATGAGGGGGAATTTTTAATTTTATCACTATTACCAGCCAACGAAAGATCAAGACCTGTTCTCAACCAAAAGGCCTCTAAACCCCATCCCCAGCTCCAGGTGTCATGCGCGCGCCATCCATCCATCGTTCATAATGATGCTTGCGTATAAGGTTATAATGTTGGAAACGTGATGCTTGCTTCTTCTTGGTATCCTTCTTCTTCTTCATACTTTTTAAAAACCCATCCATTATCCCCATCCATCCAACCTCCTCCTCCTCGCCCTGAAATAGGTAGGGGTGCGATCCGAGCCCCAGTAATGTCCAGGATAATTAAGTGAGGTGAGAGAAACCATAGGTATCCTATCCCGTTTCTTCCATCGCCATCCCGTCATTTCAGCAAGTCCAATGTGAATTCATGACCGCCATTAATTTTCGTATTGTTGCAATGTGCATGTGAAATAGAGGCAACGTCCCATGCATGCATGCATCGCAGTCCATCCCATTCATCCATAAAATGCGCCGTAATCATCCGTCCGTACGTAGGTACGTATTTTCCAATCGACTCGTCCATATCGGTCATCGGAATGTTTGCTCGTAATCTATAATGCCCCGCCTTCCCAAACCATTTGCGCCTTGGTGATTGTCATCAGCTGATAGGTGAAAAGACAACACCGCAAAACTCCGCCATGTGCAAAAAAGTGAAAACCAAAAACAACTGGACACACCATATCCAAAGGATGCATGGAAAGTATCCAGTGGACCAGTATCCAAGTGGGAAAACCTGGTTAGGTTAGGTTTTGCCCCAAACGATGACACAACTATTCCCCTCTCCTGATGACTCCACTCATATCGAGTCGAATCACAGGTCGCTCGAGCTCCAGACTCCTGCTGGGGATAAGCCGACCACCGGGAGTCCGTGGATTGGCAACATTGACACGCCCGCGACGATGCGGCCGAGCGGGATCATCATCGTTGCTATCGGATGACGAGTCATCATCGTCGTTGATAGGTGTATTGGCTCCCTGAGATCGAGCGGTCAGTCGGGCATTGTTGAATGGATCAATGTCCGTGTACGATGATGCCCGTGCAGAAGAAGGGATGGGTCCGATCGTATCGGTGCTACTTCTACCGCCATCCAAGCTACCGGGTCGCGAGCCGTCCTGCTCATTATCGTAAGCCGCCAATCGGGCAAAATAATCCGCCAGACCATCCACACTGGGGGTGCCAACTATCAGGTCGTAGTTTGGTGGGGGAGTGAGGAGAGCAGTCTGAAGCGCTGGCGGCGATTCATCCGCGTCAAATGGCGGAGGGTTGAATGAAGGGTGCCTGATAAGATGAATTGGCCGTGGCTCGCGATCCAGCGGACTTGGTAAGCCCCGAGCACGGGCGGCTGAGCTGCTCGTTCTCGGAGAAGCCCCACCAGCTCTGGCTCCAGCTTGCAGATGTGCGGCTTGCGGAAGACTTGGAAGAGTAGAAAAGTTGCTGGAATCGATCCTCAATGTGCTACCAGTGGGACGTAGGCCGTCCTCTTCGATCATGGCCAGCGGGGTAGCCGGACTTGCTACCCCCGCGTCGGTGGGACGCGCGTCTGGACAGCCGCATGTCATCTGGGGTCGCTGTTCTGATACAGGGCCATCGCGGCCACTGTATTGTGGCAGCGACGTGTTGGCTTGTGTGGCTCGGCAGTTGAGAACCGTGAAAGGGCTGTCAATGCTAATCTCAAAGTGGCGCCTACGCTTCCCGACGGGGTCGTCCGGGTCCGCGCGGGAAATGCGCATGACTATCTACATATTCACTGTCAGCCACTCATCATGTCTCTCGGGGGTTTTGTTGAGAAGAACAAACCTTAATCCAGTGATAGACATTGACATTCTTCCAGCTGCAATCTGGATGCAAGCGAAGTGTCTTATCTCGTTCCATCATCTCGCATGTGGGCAGTTGCACGTTCATCTCGATCTCGGTGCTTCCCCAAAAACTCTCCAGGCCCAGGTCCAAGTCGCCAAGGAGATTGTTGCTTGGTTCGGGGACCGGGTCGGGGGCACTGCCGCGTCGCACAGCCTCTTGAATCCTGCGTTGTGCTGCTAGTCTTCGGGCCTGCTCCCTTTGGTTGGGATCAAGCTCACCACCACTGAGGACTCGGACCTCACTGTTAGCATACTGCTTATCCAGCGGTTTCCCAGCCGTCTTTTCAAGCAGCAGTATCTTTCTCCCAGAGTCCTTGCGTGTGACATGCCGGTCATTCGTCCAGTACTCGATACTTTCCGTGACGAACACCTTCAGCTTATGCACTTGAACCTTGGCAAGTGGCGTGAGCTTAAAGGCAATTGGAATTCGGGTGCCAATCGGGAAACTCTTGCCCGAGATCATGATGTCGTAATACAGCTGGTCTTCCCAGTGCCGGCTGATGGAGATTGGTTCCGTCATCTCCAGCGACATCTGATCGGGGAGGCGCACGATCGATACCTCCTTTGTGCCGTGGAGGTTGGGCTTGAAGGCGCCCGCACGTTCTACAAAAGTTTCCAACTCCCACCGAACGGATCCATACTGCAGCTTGGTGGTCTCCAGCTGGTTGTGGTCGATAGGCAACTCAAATGCGTACTCGTATGTGCCCGGCAGGAACACTTTGAAACCCCTCGCCTGCACCTGGTTGGGCAGCGGAGATTCGCCCTTACCGAAACTCCGGGAGTTGACAGACTGCAGGGAGAGGCGTTTTAGTTCCTTTGGAGTAAGATTGGTCGAGTTTCTAGGTTTGCCCAGCAGGTGCAGAGAGCCGTTGGAACTAGAGTACAGCGAGTGCATGAGATTGTGGTGGGCGGATGTGGTCTTTGGCGTAAATGTGCACTGACTCCCGTATTCCGTATCCCACATGCCTTCGTGCATTGCGTGGAAGAACACGAGTGACTGCGTCCGCAAGGTCTGTTCCTCAAACAAGTCCGTTTTTGATGGCGGAATGCCCTCGGGCCATTCTGTCCTGGCTTTCCCAACTAGTTTCAGTGTCACCGACTTGATCTTGACATTCTTTGACACATTCAACTGAAGTTTCCCCCGAAGCAATGCGCTTGAGTGCTGGTGCCCGTGGCGGCGTGCATGGCTGTCATGGTCAAACCCGGTGAGGAACACGTTAGGTTCTGCCAACAAGATGGAACAGCTGAGACCGCTGCCCGAGGCCACTGGCTTTGGGATCTCCGACACGGATGAACTTATCAAGCTCTTGCCAGATCGTATTGACACGATGCTGTTTCGGTTGGCCTGTACTGCATTTCCACCCAGGGGGTGCGGAACTGCTGTGGCGGACATTGGGACGACTGGTTCCGTAACTGATTCCTCTTCAACTGTTTCTTCAACAACGGGTGCCTCGGTAACTCGCTCCTCGATGTATGGCCCGTCGAAGCGAGCAGATAGTCGTCGAGCGAAGCTGATAAGACTGGTCGGCCGAGAATGGAGTCCTGGAGTCGGGGTCGGGGTCGGGGTCGGGGTGGGATTCGTGGAGACCGCTGATGTCGTCTTTGACGTGGAGGAAAAGGCAGCAAAGATCTTGTCGATAACCTTGCCAACCTTCTCGGCGCCAGGTGGAAGAGACCTGAGAGATCTTCTCTTTTCCCGTTTCTCCGTCCTCTCCTTCTCTTTCCTCCTCCGTTCCTTGTCCTCCTCCTTCCTGACCTTCTTCTCCTCTCGCTTGACCTCCTTGCTGCCCTTCTTCTTTGTCCCTTGCTCGCTCCTTTCTCCTGCTTTCTTCTTCACAGACGGCTTTGGTCGTAAATCCGGGGGAACGAAGCCGGAAGGGTATGAGATAATATGAATAGAATGTGGCCGCCGTTGGCGTGGCTGTATTAATGGGATGGGAAATGCGTGGCTGTCAGTACGACGCCTGCGTTCTCGTTCGGCAGGATGCCGTGGGGTGTAGTAGATGGACCCGTGTGCCGAAGAAAAGTATGGTTCTGGGCGTAGTCGGTCGTGCTCTGTACCTACACAAGGCATGACGCCTCGGTTAGAATATAGCCTCGATATAAGTGGCATATGGACAACGGCGGTGGCCAAAGACAACCAGACATGGGGAGAGAGGAGAGGGCATATCAAAATTGGCCGAAGAAGGAGAAGACGAAAAGAGAAGGGAAGGGAAGGGAAGGGAAGGGAGGGAAGGCTGAGACAGTGAGGAACGGAGATGGGAGTAACGATGAATGGGTTTGTTCAACACACAGCAGCCAGGCATGAAAGGGATGGAAATATCCCCTCCATAACGATCCAGGAGTCCCGGAGTGGGAGCCACGCTGTAGGCGGACATAGGGTGCAGCGTGTGGCCGGCGATGGCACGGTGGTGCTCGCGAGAGAAGTGATCCAATGCACCTGCTCCTCCTCTGAGAGGAGAGGATACCCTTCGATGCACATGACACCGCTGTGGAGCATTGTGACGGGAGTCTCGATGCAGCGCCATGTCAGACAGGCATATTGGTGGTAGTGGTAGTGGTAGTGGTGGTGGTAGGAAGGTCTTGGTTGAGGTGGAGTGCATGGAACGGATGGAACGAACGAACGAACGAACGAACGAACGAACGGCGAACGAACGTTGGGGAAAAACAATGGAAGGCAACAACTGGAACGAAACGGTTTGTGGTGAAGGCCGGGACTTGGGAAGGGGGAACGGGTGGAAGCCGAAGAAACTGATCTGAAGAGAGACACCGCAGGGACGGATGCGGAAAGACGAGAGCTGAGCACGTACCTGCACCTGAATCATAGCACAGCCATTATAATTATTTTGCGTGGTGTTTGCGTGTCTCTGGTTCCTCCTTCGTCGAGCTCGCTCGGGTCGGACCTGAGTGGACGTGGCTTCGGCGGGAGGTAGCACAGCAGAGCTTCTCGAGAGAGTACAGACAGGACAACTGCGTTTGTTTTGCTTGCTGTCGTGTTGCGTGTTTGGATGCGTGTCTAATATTCGTATTCTTCTCTATCTCATCAGTCGCATTGATCGCGGCCAATTGTACTGAATGCCGACGACGCCCTCTTTCCAGCGCAAATATGCCCGGATCGTCTCTATTTTGGAGTCGGCACTGTCTTATGCGGTGCGGTCAGACGCCAGTGGGAAACGATGGGACAACGACACCGATGACCGAAGAGAAGTCGAGTCGGGATTGGATGGGGACGAAATGTACGCAAGTAAGAATGAACGGACCGGATCCGTCACTGTGCGCGCGTTGAGACAAGATGTTTGTCCTTCGGGGCTGGTGCGAAAGAGGTTGGTTATTGAGAGACAAGACGGAACAATACGAGGGGTACAAAGCAATTGTGATAGTATGTTTGTACGAAGTAGATTGGTAGGTAGGTAGGTTATGTAATGATAATCATATCTTTTTGGGAACAAATTAATCTTGTGCAGATACGGAGAGTCGGGGATCATGGATTTGACCAGAATAGAAACCTGTTATTACCTGACTACTGTCGGGCCTCGTAGTCAAGTCGCCATGATGGACGCGCGAACAACTTTTTTCTTTTCCTGCAACAAGCAGCCAAATGCAGCAGAGCGCCATGATCTTCGCCAGCGCAACGGAGGTATGATGTATTTTCGACGATGCAAACCCCCCTGTCGCTGCCTTGGCTCGCGAGCATATCGGAACCAGTCCGGGCTGCTCTTTCTGGCCAATCAGGGTCTTGAAGAGTTGGCCCACCTGACACTTTTTCCATCAAAAACGGGAATCTGCTTTTCCCCTCAAGTCTTTCGTTTCGCCCAGAGAACTTCTTCAAACCGCCGAGTGCCACTGCCACAGCTTTTAACGTGACCTTTTAGCATTTTGCCCAGGCAGACCAGCAAAGCATCTCGTCGCCACCAATCTCTTGGGGACAAACGTGCACCGCATCGATAGAGCAGGGCGAATGGATGAACAAGCTTGTAAATGGCGCCCGGTGACGAAACGCACTTTGGCTCTCGAAACTGCCCAACATCAAGGCACAGCAACACAGCGACAGAAATTCGACACTACACTAGCTCGCTCAATCAGGTCGCTCGCTGATGCAGACGACCATGGAACCCCGCGATTTCACCGCGTCTCCAGGATCCCGCACAATCGCCGTTGGCAGTCCTGCCGTGTAACATGAGATTTTGGGAGGATGTCGGTCATCGGTCATCGACTTCTTTTTGGTCTGATGGCATAGATATGCTATCCCCTCTTTTTTTATGAAATCATCCACTCACTTAGCACACCCTATGGACCTTCACATGCTGTCAGAATGTCAAATTTTTGAGGGCAAGCCAAAAAAAAAGCCAAAAAAAAAAAAAAAACCAAAAAAAAAAAAGCGATCACCTACCTCTCCACATCTCAATGGTGATCTTTTTCCTGGCGAGAGAGATCTCGTCCTTTTGATCGCGGAGCGAATCAATGACCACCAAGCTCGGGAAATCCGGCAGTCGGGCAGTGGAGCCAAGCCTTGCTGCATTATGTACGTCATTGGCGGGGTAATTAAATACTGTACCCTCTGCCAACTCTTTTTAGTCTTGGTGAACAATTCCACACTCCACAGCCGACGCTTCCTTGGAAAAACATGTGTTTTTGTTTTTCACACGGAGATGCTGCGTTCGAGAACACTGCAGAGAGTAAGGTAGTTCGGCTAGGCACCCGGGGTTCAAGGGTCCTGGGTCTCAGCCAGCAGATGCGTTTTGGAGCAACAAAGAGACCAGACGGATTTGTTCGCATGGGAACGGGTGCGGGCATGGCTCCGATCTAACGGTCAATAGCCCGGGCCTGGCGATCATCCGCTCACCATATCCCAGCGTGTTGGTCATCACATTGCCCTCGAGTCCGTCTAACCCCCAAGGCATCTCCTTGGAGAAAGACGAGCAACTGTCCACACGTCTCAACTCATTCCACTCTGGGGAAAGGCTGCAATTATCGCTCCCAAGTTGGTCCAAAGCCAGGAGACGGCTGTGCCACACAATACCTGCCGGGAAAACAAGCATAATAATAAACAGTTCCTCGCCTGTATACCTACGGTACGCAGTCTGTTAACGTGCGGCACACCCGTGGGCTGGCACCCACGTTGCCCCATTCCTCGTTTTGTGTCAGAACTTGGAGAAGGCCGGGCTATTCATCGTGGTCTCGACTCGAGTGGATTCCAACTTGGGATCCAAAACGACCGGGCAAGCAACCGTTGTTTCGTTTATAGTAACACCAAGTACGGTACCAAGCAGCGACCACAACAGTTTATCGGCTTGCTGACTGATTCCCCACGCCGGCTGCAGAGTGTTCCTACCTAGTACTGGATTACATCCACCCAGTCACACAGTCACGCAGCTACCTATTCCGCCAATGGTATTGACGAACTGATTATTGTTTTGGGAGTACTTGATGAACTTGCACGCGTTTCCTGCAGCTCCACGCCCACTCTTGCGTATGAACCAACCGTACTCGGCTCAGCTCACTCACATCGTTGCGAGATCAAGTTCTGTATTTTCGGGCTAGTCTATTTCCGTTCTGAGATCAAGCTAGTAGCTGGCCGTTGAGGACCGCATCCTGAGAGTCCCTGCGAGTCAGTCCGAGTCGTGAAAAGGTCGTTCGGATGGTGTGAGTGAGCAAACTTGACTACATGAGAACGACCGGAACCAGGGTAAATGAAAGATCAAGACCTCAAAACTACCGTTTATGCCGGAGATATTTCCCCCGCTTGCGTTTTCATGCATTGATCTCTTTTTTACGCCACCTCGTGAGGTTGGTAGTTGTAACATCGGTGCTTACAAGCTTTTTGTATTACTTTGGATGTAGTGAGAAGCTGTCGTGTCCTTCCGGCAGCAGTAGCGGATCAATTAGCGTCAAGGACTCGAGGGTCATTCGTTGGCGGACGGTTCAACGGTTCCGGTGTTCTGGGATGGTGTGGCGTGGGTTGATAAAGCCGTTGGTATGATATTTCTGCATAAACGGTAACGTGGTTTCTTGAATAAAAAGTCAGGTAGGTGTGTTGTAACGGGGGAACTTCCGTAGTGTGTAACTTCTCGGGCAGTGCATGGAAAGAGATATGTTTCTCACACAGGGTGAGTGTTGAAGCAAGTCACAGAATTCACCTTGACCAGCAGAATGCTACTGGGGTAGATACGAGCTTTAGAATATCCTTTACGAATTTCGGCAAGCATAGTTGATGTAGAGGGTGATAACTTTCTGGAGTATGTGGTTCGGGAGGGTTGAACTCGTATCAATTGAACACCTCGCTCTGGGTCTCGCGCCAGATCTGTTTTTATGATGGGACTAAACTTGGTTATCAGGCTGCTCATGTGATTTCTACTACCCGTTTTCATCCAAGGTCCTAACCCGTAAATGGAACTTTTTGGTAAGTCAGAACTGACAGAACTTCCATGTTTGAGGGGAGATCACCACCACCAGGCAATATAGTACCGGGTGAAGACCGCAATTTATCAGGACTGAGTGAGCCCCTGATGACACACTCACGAAGCTTCCAGATTTTATCTACAGCGTACATGTAGTCCTCGGTTTTGCTGAGGGGGTTTTGTCGTGAGAGCCTACCTAGGTACCTAGGTAGACACCAAAAGAGGTGTCAGGTCATCCGTCTTCCACTTTATACAAGGTAGGTAGAGGTTCTTCGTATCCAGCTGAAAAAAAGTATTCGATCTCTACCTATACGTATAGATGGTATTATAGGATGAAGTTGTCCCAATGTCAGGACTCCTGGGAAGGCTTGACGATTTTGTTTTCATCCAGTTTTGAATTTACTTCTGGCTCATTAGTCTTGATCCTATACCGTCTATTGTTTTATGGGTGGTATAATATATCATAACCTTAAGATACCTACTACCTTAGTCGGTTGTTCTCATTGGTTTTGGTGTTTTCCACTCTTGCTCCTTGCGATAACTGGTCCTTTGATGTTTGGACCGAACAGGCTTGAGGACTCGATGGAAATACATTTAGATACGTTGGTTTAGGTATTGTGTACTATTCGCCAAGTACTTGTGGCGTTCTTTAGGTGATATCGGTACGGAGTAGACCATCGTAAGTTCTGTATCACTCATGTCCTCATGCTGCAATCTGGAAGCCCAATAAGTCCAAAGGGAATTGTCCTCGACTTTCAAACAACTACTATGCTTCTAGGTACTGCTTTTGTGTAGGTATGTGGCTCACATCTTTATGTCAAAGTAGATTCCTACCTCTTGTTATCTCGTGTTGTCTTGTCACAGCACCAAGTTGTGTGGTATAGTAAGATATGCCGCAATACCGGCGCAGCCCTGTCTCTCGACTGCACGACGTTCTACCTACTTTTGCGGGTATTGTCGCGGTTACGAGGGGGTCATCTCGTGCCGTCACGGTATACGATTCTACAATGGAAAGGACAAACAGATAATCAGATATTAAACACAGGGTGCTGGCATCAAACGAGATTGAGCTTTTATTCCAAGCTACCGGATCCAGAGCAACGATAATCAAAGAGCGGTAAAGTATCATTTCTTGATGAGTATCTTTCTCAGCTCAGTAGCCCTTTAAACCGTTTGGCTCAGTCTGATTCCATTCCTGCCTACCCCAAATCAACCATCATGCGCGCCGTGTCCGTCTGTACCTAATACATGTATATCCCCATCCAAGCGAAATTCACTTAATCCATGGTAATAACAACCCGGAACCGCGCCTGCCCACTCATCATCCGCTTAAAAGCCTCATCTGCCTTTGCGAGCGGGAACTTTTCAATCCGGCAGTCAATATCCTGCAGCTGGGTAAACGCAATAGCGTCCTCCGAGTCCACCGCATGCCCGCAAGGCCACGACTGCACCGAAACGCCATACTTGAGCATCGCCACCGTGCTGATCGTGATATCCCCGGGCACCGACAAGATCAGCAGTTTTCCCATGGGACCCAACCCAGTGATCAAGCTCGGGATCAAGTCGGCGGTCGGTGCGGTAGTCACAACAAGCTTGGCACCGCCCAGAGCCTTGAGAGCGGCGCCGGGGTCGGAGGTGGTGTTGGTGTCGATAAACTCGTGAGCGCCAAGCTCCCGGGCTTGTTTCTCCTTGTCGGCGCCGCCGCGGGAGATGGCGACGACACGGTAGCCGAACTTGTTGGCGTATTGGATGGCCAAGTGACCAAGGCCGCCGAGACCTTGGACTGCGACGGTTTCGCCTACGCCGACGTTGGCGTTTCTTATGGAATTGAAGACGGTCATGCCCGCGCAGAGGATGGGGGCGTATTTGGCTGCGTCGACGTTTTCTGGGACGGGCACGCCGGCCTCGGTGCGGAGGAGGACGTATTCTGCGTCTGTTTCTTTCGGTTAGTATTTTGGTCACAAAAGGAGGGGGGAGGGTGGGGGGAAAAACGTACAGCCACCGGCCTTGGTCTCGCCGTTGATTACTTGGTTGTCGCACATTTGGTTGAGACCCTTCTTGCAGGCTTTGCATGTGCCTATTGTTCAGTTGGTTAGCATTGTGTCTTGAGAGATGTTAAATCGGAAGGGGGGGGGAGAGAAAGGAACGTACCATCATGACCACCGTGCCAACCAGATCCAATCCGGTCGCCAACCTTCCAGGTATCAACGTGGTCGCCAACGGCCACGACTCTGCCGATAATCTCGTGACCAGGGCAAATGGGGAAACCGCCGCCCATGACATTATGCTGGGCGAACATGTCAGAGAAGCAGACGCCGCATGCCTCGACCTTGACGAGAACTTCCTTCTTGCCAGGAAGCTTGAGCTCGGTATCACGAAGTTCCAGGTCCTTTCCCTGCTCAGGGAAGATGGCCTCCTTGTAGGTCTTGGGAAGTGACATTTTGCCGCCCTTTCTCTCAGAAACTGGCTTGATGGTGGTGGTGGTGGTGGTGGGGAGAGAGGAAGAAGAAGAAGTGTTGGTGGGAGAGGTGTTGTTGTTGTGGTGGGTGGAAGAGTTCAAGCAAAAGATGGACCGGAGTGTCTTTGCAAGTTTGGAGACGGGCGAAGTCATGAAATGTTTTTGACAGGATAGAAAATAAGCCAGATGACCTGGAATGAATTGTTTGATGAAGAAAGAAAAGATCCGAAACACGAGAAGCAAACGGGAGAGAGACCTGCTCTACTTATCCATTATCGAAAATCCAGCAGTCACAACACACAGAAATCCCATTCTCGCTGTACAGTACGTCGTGCAACTTGATGCTGCTGACCTAACTGGAGGGACCGGAATTCAGATGGCCGAAGATCGTGGAAATGGCGGCCGTTCATTGGCTGGCGGGGTTATTCAGTGTTCGGGGGTAAGAAGCACAGCTCCTGCCGAAAAGTCAATCATTTCTCAGTGGACAGAAATGGTACTGTACTCAGGGTCTCGTGTTTTACTGGTTAGTTGCATAGGTGTGACAAATTCTCTCGGTTTTGGATCATCAACCAGCAAAACTCCTGCTTCTCCTTTAGGAACGAAAGGGTGTTATTACTTCGTACCTAGTGACACACCCACCACCATCGGAAAAAAAAGAGACTGACCAATGGGATTACACCGTTATCACCGCAAACCCGATCTTTATCGCTCTGTTTGCAATTAACACGCCTCAAACTGCCTTGCATGCAGAATTGCAGATCAATGACAATCCAATTCATTTTGAGTGTTTACAGGATTTGATATCTCGAAAAAGATAAACCCTGTGCATAAAACACAGTCCAGACAGGCAGACATATGCATGGATGTATTTGAGTTTTCTTTTCAAGTTTCTTTGTTCTGCACTTTCGTTGTCCCAGCACGTTTTGTGCGGTCGGGTTCCGTGGTCGGGTTCCGTTGTTGCATCTGCATCTGCTTGTCTCTTTCTAGGTCTCAATGCGGGGATACGGGATCGGGTGTGGGCACATCGTCCGGGTGCTAACTCCGGCAGCACCATGTCTTACACGAGTATTTGCCTGAGGTGTTCAACTTTTTTGAGACAACTCAGGAATTGTGTTCTGAGAAGGTTGAACGCCATGAAACTGTAGTTCTTGGTAAAAAGTGGTACGTAGTAATCTCTTGTATTGCGTAGGTGAATGAACAAGTGTGGTTGTTATCATTGGTTGTATTTTGGTTGTGATTTTGTAGAAAAGTGCAAAACACCAAAGAAATCATCACGATATCCCCACTACACACACTTTCAAGAGCCCTTGACGTCAGCCTCACACTAGCATAAGCCCCGAGTGCCACAGCCTGGGGAAAAAAAAAGCTTATCTCTCCCTAGGTAGTATAGGCGTGTTTGTCACTCAGCAACATGCATGATCTTCTATCTGGGTGCATAGAGGCAGATCCCGGGAAGCCACCCAGCAACCGGCTTCGGTAAGGGATTCACGATGGGTTAGGTGAGTTTGGAAGGAAGATGTACACGGCCCGGGGTAGGAAGAGGAGGGTGGTGACGTGGAGAAAGATGCAGGAGCATGGTGTCGAGTGCCGGACCAGGTCACTGCAGGGGAGACCTGTGTGTACCGACATGTATCGACTGTACCTACCTATAACATGGCATGCGGTCAATGGTGTGCTCTGCTGTGAGTCTTCAGTTATGTAATAATGCGAGGTGTTCTCGTCCCTGATAAGTACCAAGGGGGAACAGGTCAAGGGGCACAGTTCTTGAGCCAGTGCCTAGCAAGAAAGAGCCTGGACTTGAATTCGGATAGAGAGATGTAGACCTTGGAGCAGAAGCGTGACCCGGGCCACAATGTCAGGAAGCACCGTGGCTTTGCCTCATTTGGCTTCCCTCCGTTTAACAAGACTGTCTAGATGTAGAGATGCAAGTAGAAAACATGCCCAGCTTCTATGATATGATCAAGGTTTGGAAGCATAAAGTACATCGGTTCGAGTTAAATTGTTGATAGACTTTCCTCCGAAAAGCCTCTCTCGAATATTCAAGTTTACTCTTCTAGTATGAATGGATGATACCCTGCATCTCACACTACCTACCTAGTAATGAGACTTCATTCATGCTTTGTTTCTCGAACATGTTGCAAATCGGGGCAAGACATCAAAATAATCCAAGCTCCGACTTAGAGCACAAGGCTTTTCTACCACATGGGATGCTTTCCCTGGTGGAGGGTCAGTAACAGCACTCAGATCACTCAACCAACAAAAAAGTGACCATTCACTTTGAGTGATACAAATACATGCCTTCCTGCTCTTGTGACGCTGTTGCCAATGCCCTTAGAGGAGCGTTGCTGTGCCATCGAATAGGTGGAGATGTTTACTCACCCCCTAGGCCGCAGCCCCTATTCTCAGTACATGTCTCCACCTCGACTTACACATTCTCACTCCCCTCCGACTTCGCTCTGACCCTGTTGACAAGATCACTTCATTTTCTTTTTTGGAGTAAAAGCAAACCTTCAGATCAGATACCCTATATTCACCCTTAAACTCCCAGAACCAAGCGGAGGAATCCACCTCCAAGTTAGTCTATGCCTTGCCTTTTCCCCTTCCCAAATGAGCTTATTCCAGTCTGTAGATTCCCATGTTCCCATCACAAGAACAAGACCCTGTGATTGGTTCCCCCTTTCCACCCCTCCCTCTTATCTCTTTCTCCTCCCCATTGATCCCAATCAGGAATCATGCCGGGCTATGAATCGCCTTCTTCCCATTAACAAACCGCGTCCTCGTCAACCCCAGACTACAAATACTATACAGCACTCCCGCCGCAATCACCAGAATCCAAATCTTGCTGATGCTCTCCACAATGACATCCACGCACCTTTCCCTTACCTCCGGGGAAGCATTCTCCAGCACCGCACTTCGTGCCCCCGCAATCGCCGCCCGTATTTCCTCATCCGCATACCCTTCTCCCGCCAAAATCTCTTTTAATCCAGAAAAAGTCTGCGTCTGGAAAATCGCCGAAGCAATAGCTAGCGCAATCAGCTGAGACTGCCCCTGCGAAATATTCAAGAACTGAATCATCTCGGCGACTCTATCCGGTTTCACCAACAAATTTCCGACTGCGTACCCGGCTTGAGACGTGGCCATGCCCATCCCCAGCAGGACGGTATACCCGTTAATTGCAGCGGTGGAGGTGCCGCGGTGGACGGTATACATCGCTGCACCGCCCGCTACCATGAACAGGCCTGACAGTAAATACCAGACGTTGTGGTACCCTGTCCTTCCCATGATGGCGCCACAGGTTAAAATGGTCGCGACGTAAAAGCAGATGTAGGGCAGGAGCCGGACAGCAGCTTCCACCCCGCTGTCGCCTTCCACGAAAAGGAAGTAGAGAGGGATGTAATACACCGAGACAAACAAACTGGCACCGCCGCCCGCCATGCAGAGGTAGAGCAGGACCAATTGTGGATCTTTGAGGAGGTCGCAGGGGAAAAGACGGTCGAGTTTGGTGGTGAAGACGGAGTAGTACTGCGTTACGCAGAACGCGACGGTGGAAACGGCAAAGACCACGATGAGGGCGATGACGCCGCCGTTGCTCCAGGGCCAGATTACGCCCCCAAAGGAAAAGGCGATGGTGAAGGAGACGTACATGGCCGCCGTCAGAATGGTGCCGAGCCAGTCGATGGCTTTGACTTTTTGCTTGAGGGGGATGTCGGGCCGGCGGGGAAGAGGGGGGATGAGGAAGAGGTAGACGGGGGCGAAGGCGCCGAAGATTAGGAGGTTGAGGTAGAATGCCTTTTTACTCCTGTTAGTATTTTATTTTGAGATGGAAAAAGGGGAGGTGAAGAAGGGAAAGAAACGTACCCATCGCCATGTAGCTGCGCTATCGGCTAGTGCACCGCCCACGATGGGGCCGAGGATGCAGCCGCTGCCGTAGACGAAGCCGGTGAGACCGATGTAGAAGGGTTGTTCTTTTGGTGAACTCAGTAATGTTGAGAGATTCAGTGTTCTGTTCATCTAACTGTTAGCCATCTGGTTCTTCAAAAGTGTGATGAAGGGTAACTCACCCAAGGTACATCCCCGCACCACCAGCTCCCGCCCAGACTCTGCCCACAATCATGGCATTCATGCTGGGAGCAGCACCGCACAGCGCCGAAGCAGCTGCAAACATGGTCAAGCAGGCAATAAAAATCCACTTGTTGTCAAAGATGCCAAAAGCTTTCCCCAGCGGGAGGATAGCGACTGTCGACCCGAGAGTAAAACCCACGCCGAGCCAGCCGAGCTGAGTGACGTTGTCGTAGGTTTCAGACACCGCGCCCTGGATATCAGCCACGATGGTGGTGTCTAACCCGTACAATATATTGGCGGAATAAATGGCAAGACAGACGAGGAACCACCTGAATCCCTTGATGGTTCGCTCGCCATCTTCTGGTATAGGTTCTCCATTTTCGTCGTTGGAGGTGGCATCTGGCGCAATGGAAACAGACCCAGATCCTGATGATGGCAAGTCGGTGATGGGAAAGGCCGAGGCTGCTGCTTCTTTTTCTTTGGTGGTATTTGGTGTGGCTGTGCCTGTTGCCCCTGTCCCTACGGATGAGGGCGGCTTTTCGTTGGTGAGGAAGGAAGCCATCTTGAGATTGCGATTCTCTCCCATATGTTGTTGTTGTGTTGCTCGATATTGTCTGCTAGAAGTTCTCGATCGAAGAAGAGATGGGAATCTGTTTTATGAACCTCATCAAAGAGCGTGATACAACTCTGACTCTCTCAACCCCCCGGAAGGCTGAGGCGGATCTGCGAAAAAGATCCGTGTAAGTTTGTCAGCTCCCTTTCTAACGACCCTTTGGCGGTGATGTAAATTCCGCCTTTGCCCAAAGCCAAGCAAAGAACAGGAGTTAAGGTGCTATGTGTGTACAATATCTCCGTCTGCTCCCCAATGGAATGCTTGGTTGACAAAAAACCATAGCGCTTTTTCTTTGAAGCAAAAACAGCCACGCCGCAGCTGTTACTACCCATTTTCCCTTTGCTCCCTCATCTTGGCCCGGATGTTCAGCCAGTCGGTCATTGGCACTCATTCCAAATACCGAAACTCTCCTTCATCTCCGCCCCCTTTTCGTACGGTATTGTTTGGTTACCTCCAGATCGGGAATAGGAAACATCAAAAACTCCGGAAACTCCAGGTGAGCGGTCTTGGCACCTTCAGCCTCGACGGCTCCGGGAACTCCGGACAATGGCATACCCCAATTTCAACGTCCTCGCTGTCCAACCCCACTCTTCTCCGGAAACTCCATAACTGGCCAAGTGACGACAGCGGCGTTTATCAGATCGACGGCATGGGGACGGGAAGGCTGCAGTAGGGCGCGGAATATTCCACGCCCCATGCCGCCAGTTGCGCCAAGAATATGCCACGCGGGAGAACAACGCCACTGATGAGCATCCTGGCCATGATAAGGAAACTTGAAACTTGAGATGGAATGCCACCCGTTCCGCACAGTACTGTAGATTGAATGATACCCAGAACCAGAGTGCCCCGGATACCTTGTGGTATGCTGGTGCTACGTCAGATCAAGCTTTGAGGTTGGAAAAGAAATACAAATCAGCCACGCCCAATCATGCCCCATGCGGCTTGCAAGATGGTTGATCCCAGGTCCAGGGTCCAGTTGATCTGTGCGCTCAAGGGGTCCTCGTCAGGTACCTATGTAGATGCTTGAGGGGCGGGGTTAAGGACACAAGAGAGGCTTCGGCTTTGTATTGCACTGATATCCCCGTACCTGCGGTGCTGTGACACACCCATCCATTTCTCCGCAGGTTGGTGGTGCTGAGTTCTTGAGGACAACTTGGCGAAAAGGGAACCTAGAATAGTGGGAGTCGTGAGTCCAGAGTAAGTACTACCTGCGAAAATTTGATTCTCAGTGGTAAAGACCGGACTCAGATCCTCTAGATCATCGGCTGGTGGCAGTGTTTGCACCACAGTTTGTTACACCTGCCCCGACACCAACCCCCCCCCCCCCCCCCCCGCTTGCATATCTTCCCCAGATTTTGTTGTAGATCATCCGTATGGCGTCCAGTTTTAGCTCCCACCTTGTGCTCTGAATAGACCAAAGATTGATGAACATACTCCTGTTCCCGAGTAATAATCGAGGAAACCAAGTTAGGCAACGGCGGATGACCACCCGATGAAGAAGGCTATACAGGTCTTGTCCCGGTGCGGCGGCCTTGGTATGAATGTTGGTGTTGGACGAGAATGAAAATCTCGAAAAGGGTTGGTAATCAGGAGTAGACGGAGCCCACATAATCAAGATCTCTCGGTAATTGCTCTTGATACCTCAAGGACAGTGCGTGAAACACCTTAGATGTCACCACGGGCAGTATTGCTTGGTGACTCAAGATGGTGCACCGTGCTGTGTTCTTGTGAGTTTGTTTTCGGCCAAGCAATAAAGTCAAAGACCGCCGGGAACTTGTGATACTTACAGTTGAGCAAGGAAACCGAAAACACCCGGAGATGTTGGGAAAGAGTTGACTGTATTCCTGTTTTGATTTTGCTATCTCCATTTGGTATATACCACGTGGTTGAACGGTTTTGAAACTGAGAGAGACCTATATCAATGGCCTCTCGACACCCACAAGGTGATGGACCGATGGTTGAACATTCTTCTTCTTCTATCGCAAAACGAAACCAACAATGATGTTGTCGACAAATAAACAATCTGGCCGCCCGCTGTCGTCACTGTCGTCAGAAAGTCAAGATACACACGCAGAAAGCCATCCAAAAACTCCAATCTCCAAACAGTATCCAAAAGAAGATGATGGACTGAATCCAAGAAAAGACGCCCTGCCGCCTGATCAAGACAGATAGAAACGAGCTCAAGCTTCAGCTGTAAACGCCCACAAGTCGGGAAAGTTCATGTTGCTTCCCTGGAGCAACTCGAAGCTGTTGTAGGAATCCACCGAAAAGGCAACATCCATCGTGCCAGTCAACACATCCTGCAGTCGAATGGCGTCAAAAGGAGAATCCTGCATCATGGTGCTCAGGGTTGCATCAGCCCCTTCACCCAAGCCGGCCAGGTTGACTCCCGCATTGACCTGGTTCCAAAGCGGGTCAGCAGCAGCTACAGCCGTTGCGTCAACTCCGGCGGTGGGAACAACTGGAGGGAGGTTGGCAAGTTCGGCCTGAAGCCCGCTCAGCAACATGTCTCCCTTCATCATCAGTTCTCTGACGACCTTGGCAGCTCGTCTTCCCACGGCAAACTGCTTGCCAAAAATCTCAAAGACTTCGACCGCCAGGCGAATCGACTCGCGGGCCGCAGCAACCTGCGGAGATAGGGGGTTGGCGAGGATAAACCCGATAATGGTAATAGCCCCGTTCCATTGCCACTGAAAGCTCTCATGCCATCCCTTCAAGAGATCCGTTTCAGAGAGGGCCTGGTGAATGTGATGTGTCATGGTGATTGCATGGCTGACACATTGGGCCGAACAGGCCTCTGCTGTAGGTGCTCCACCGGTGGGTGTGAAAGAAATGAGGGGACGGTACAAAATAATCGACAAATTGTGGTACAATAGTTCGAGAAATAGACGTTGTCTCTGCAGCCACAGAGGGGCGAACGCCTCGATGGCAAGGCGGCTTCCATCGGTGGAAAACGGCTCACCTCCCCGCTTCCGTTTCGTCTTGAGCGCATCAGGCACGGACTGGATCCAGATGTCGAGTGCTGCCATGTTTCCCTTGAGAAGATTGGCACAGGCCTCCAAAACAGCAGGATCGTCGTAGATTGTCGGGCTGCTGGAGGAACCCAAGATGCGAGCGGCTTCGTGGTAAAACGAAACGTACACATTGCGAGCTGAGAGCACGAGCTTTGTGTTTTGGAGCGTGTAAGTGAGCCAGGTAACATTTCCGCCCGCGAGTGCTGCAGACCCCGAGTGGATTGCCAGTTGATGGTCATCAGAGGGCAGAGAGCACTGGGTGTCGGAGATTGGAGCAGACCAAGGCCGACCCAGCTTCATGCAAGTCTTGCTCTCGAGGGTGTATAGGGTCCACCACAACCGCTTTCGCAGCTCCCGCTCCGTTCGCGGGAGTTCCTGTGGGGGTTCCAGGTGCAGACCCAGGATATGAGCCGTCCGAACTGCCAGTGCCAAGGTGCTGGCAGCCATGTTTTGGAAGGAAGCGCAGCACAGATAGATAACGGAAAAGATGTGGCACTGTAGCGTCGATATGGTTGGGCTCTCGAGCTCTGAGATTAGCAAAGTCTGGCACCTCTGATAGTGCCAGCGCCCAGCCAGTTCCGTATCGGCATCGGCTGCCTGGGCCTTGTTATTCCCGCGTTGAGAAGATGCGGGATCGTACTCGAGCTGAATACAGAGGGCCAGGATGATGTCGACCAGGGCGGAAGGCTTCCGTGTCTTGCTGTTGCCACTCGCCCACAGCGATCTGTAGTGTTCCTTGAAGCTCGCCTCGTCCACTATCTGGAACGAGCAGTGATAGGACTGCCAGAAGAAGTTGAGGAAGTACTCCTCCTGCATGGCTGTCAGATATGTGTACGGGTCACCGGTGCTCTGCCCCTCTACACCCATGGTGAGTCCCATCCCCATGCCCATGGGCTGGTCTCCCCGCTGAGTGAGATTCGGCTCAAGGCCGGGTGTGTCTACGAATGACTTGGCATTGGAGCTGTACTGGATGGTGTGGTCTGCAGGAGGGTGCTCGAGAAAAGCGGCTAGGTGGTTGGTCATGCGGCCGATAAAGTAGAACAGCGAAGACGGCCCAAAGAGCTGCTTCTGCGGCATGTTACCGTTACTGGTGTACAGCCCCGCAAGTGGACGCTGCTCAAAGTCATGTTCTCTCCACAGATCGTACTCTACGAGGGAAGAGTGTTGCACTGTGGATGGTGTTGGAGTCGGCAAGTTACCGGGTGCAGACCCGGGGGAACGGTTGGGGGTGGGGAGCGATGCCGCAGCTGCCCGATCTCGTCTCTCGATTTCCTGTTCAAGTTCCTTTACTCTGCGTTTGAGGCGCTCGATTTCCCTTTTTTGCTTGCGTTAGCTTTCCATGTTGTCTCAAAAAAAAAAAAAACTGGGTATAAAACTGGAATGCCATGCAGAAATGTCCACCCAGCCAAGACAACGATAGGGGGCAAGGGGGTGCAATGCCAATACAGGGAGACCCATCAACTAGAACGATCTCATATCCATAGGGCTGATGCAGTCCATGGAATCCCGGAGACCGCATTATGGTTTACAGAGTACAACTTTCCACATGGTGTTGAGGCTTTCGGCTTTCCCTTTGGTAAAGGGGAAACCCTCCGACCTGTCCCTTGTTGTGGCACAGCACTGTCCATCCGCTGTATTGGCAGTTACTGACACCCATGGTGTTGCGACTGACAAACACCCCAACCCGACATGAATACGGAACTGTTTCCGAACACGCCCAAAAATGAAAGCAAAAAAAGCAAAGAAGAAAAGTGGCATAAAATAGAAAGCTCACCTGAAAGCATGTGGTAGCGTTCGTATTTCTGAAGCCCCCGTGGTACTGCAAGTCCCTCCTCGACTTCGACAGTTGTGACATGGCTGTTCGGCATCGCACTTGATACGATGAACTCGACACCAGTCACAGGCCCTGGAAACTTGGCTTCGCTTCGGTCTGACTGGATTCCCATTTCCGGCGGCGGCGCTGGACGGCGATGCTTTGCTCTTGCTACCGCTACTGTTGCTGGTGCGCTCTCCAGACGGCGGAGCCCCTGGAGCGGATGAGCTTGTGGGTGACATATTGAAGTTATTGCTGACGCCCTGAATGGCCGAGGGTGAATTAAACATAATCCATGCGGGTTGTGTTGAGGTTTGAGTGAGGTGAAAGAGGAAACGGCGGGAATCGCTTCGGGCTTCTCGGATGAGGCCGAATTTGAAGCTGACCTGGGGGTGGGAAAGCTTTGACTATAGGGCAATGGATGGTCTTGCCGCTTCCTTCATCCAGAGGTGGGTAAGGTATGTCAGGTAGGTCTTGATGCAGTGTTTTGCCGTTAAGACGATGCAGCATGAGAGAAGCCGTTGCTGATGGATTTCTGCAAGATACGCATAGACATGCAAGGGAAGGTAATTGGTGGGGGAGAGGCAAAAATGAACGATGAACTTACGACCGACGACTCAAAATCCCGAGTACGCATGCGCAGTAGGGAGTGTAACTGCGGTACCTAAGGTAGGTATGTACCTACCCTGAGTGGGGGGTTAGAGAAGGTACAGGTACTTTGCCGTATCTTTGACGGTTGTTGGATGTATCTTTAATCGTTTTTATTATCATGGGCTGCAGTGAAATCCTTTCGCAATTCATCTGCGGCCCTTCCCCGAACGACTTGCATTTGTGTTAAGAGAGGGCAGGTCATGGTTTGTGTGCATCTCATCGGCTGCTGATAAGTGGCGCAGTTTGAACAGTCGAGTATCTGCTGTCCATGTCTATTTGCAGTTATGATTCCAGGTTATTACATGCTGCACACCTCCGATACCTATCAGGGTCGCTTACAACGATTAGACGGTGAAGGAGGGGAGGTAGGTGTACATCCCATCCATGTCCATCCCTCAGGATGACCTCCCCCCGCTCATCGGCCCTCCATTTGATACCTCCAACCAGTGGGGATATTTCGCCTCCCATCAAATTGCACAGGAATGATAGACCTGTAATTATTTGCGTACCTTTATTTTCTCTGCAGGATCAGAGCAGACAGACACATGGCTAAGCGAGTGGACGCGTTGGAGGGGACACATACCAAGACACACAAGTACACAAGCTGAACGACGGATGATGGCCTTATATTAATTAATTGGGTACTCGGTCCCAAAGGTAGGCGTTTCCCCGGATTTTTTTTTAGAGAGGAAAGTCGAGGCTGATGGGGATTGTCTGCCTGTTCTTCGTCTTGGTTCGCCAAGGTTCGAGACAGGACGGTGGAACGCAGGCAGACTGACTGCTGCAGCGCCAGATGCCCAGTGCATCTACCAAAGAAACTGAGAGGGACCGGGGCCAGGGTACGAAAAAGGGTTAATATGGTTTCTAGGCTTACTTTCCAAGCGTGAACCGTCGGCGTAATGTCCAACCGTCTTGGTCGCTCAGCATCATTATCATGGCCTTTGGTCGGCGATCTCGTTCGCGTGTACGACTACTGCTTCAATTGGTGTGTAGGCACCTTTCATAGGTAACTGGGACACTCCTCGGAGTCGGAACAAGACGTGGGAGAAAAGGAAACTGGAAACGATGTTCGTTTGCTCTGAGAGTAGGTTCCCCATCGCCATATCGACAGGGCTGGACAAGGGCTCTATCGTTTCGCACGATAGCTGTTGATCGGTGGATTTTTCACCTGCCCGTTTTAGTGCTAGCTAGAGGTCAGCCCGCTTTTGGCCTCCCGCAGTGGATAGCGTTTATTCGTTAATTCGTTATCTGCATCGCAAGATTTATCCCAAGATGCCCGTCGACTGCCCTGGTAGGGACTGAGTCCTAGTGATAAAACAGAAAACGAGTGTACTCGACGCGCACACACTCAGGTCCTCGTCGGATGAACGCCGTGTGGGTTATTTCCGTCTAGTAATGTCACACCAACCCATGGCCACGGTTCCTCGGCTGAACATTCAGGTATCAAAGGCTGAACCCTCGTTATATGCATACCACTCCCGTCGTTGCCAACCCGTTCGGGACAGGGACCCACTACCTTAACAGGAACCACAGTCGCTGTATTCGTAGGTGACCGACACCGGGCACAGAAAACTAGGTCCCCTCCATCCAATCCTAGGTAAGGTATCCTCCAAGCGTGCTCACCCACCACAAGCTTCCAGTCCTGGCATCTGTCAGTCCTTTCACACAACCATCTTCTGTCCGCAATGTCACCGCGGCCGACCGGAACACCTTGCGCTCTTCATGTCATGTACATGAGACACCTGCTTTTCTAGAATTTATTTGACTCATGGGAGACAATATGGTTGGCTCGCCCGGTCAGAGCAACTCTGCCAAGTCCCCATGTGGTGTCTTTTTTTGGTCCATCTTGGGTCACTGTTGCACTGGATGCTCGACTGACAGCGGAAACGAGACACGAAATGACGACGACTCAAAAAAAAAAAGAGTTTTATCTCAAATTCCCCCTTCCACTCCATCTTTTCTCGGACAAAGAGGAATTTTGTTTCCCAGACCTTTCCTATACAAGACCAGCAGTGCGCGCGCACAGGGCAGAAAATGTTTCGGTCTGATGATTTTGTCCCAAGTGTGAATCGACGCTAACCAACGCCACTAACCAAAAATCCCCTCCCACTACGCCGCAGCCGTTAACCAAAAACCGTTCCTGAACCGACTGATCCCATCAGCCAGCTCCGTGTTTCTCTGCCCTCCCCTGGCATGAGTGGCATCATTACAGTATTACCCCCGGCTGTGGTCCCCGAGGTGACAAAGCTGGACAAATGAGGTTGGAAGATAGCCGACAAGGCGACAGGCGGACACACCACCTGGAGACTGGAGACTCGGGCGATGGGAGAAGGGCGCAAGGCTCAGCTGGAGGCCCTGTCTTTCCCACACTACCTATCCTTGCCCTCTACGGCGCAATACCATCCTTCTCGGCCGTCACTGGCGAGTCACATCGCTCTGCTGAGCTGTTACTGTTAGGTATTCAGGTCCCACACGGCTGGATCAGTCCCGTTCCAGCAGTCTGGGTTTGTTCCTGAGCTGAGGGCATTGCCTTGGATTCGTGCGATGGAAGCCACCCCCTACGACTACCGCTTTGGAAATAGTTTACTCTGACTCCGGAACCACCAGGACCATGCTCGACTCTGAACTCCGGAACCGCCTCGGTGATGCTCATTTTGAAGTTCTGATTATTACGCGTGTTGATGTTGAGGATGCTGGTAGTTTCTGTTTGTCTGCCTTCTCGGGGTGGACGGAGATTCGAGAAGATGCTTTTAGGGGAGAACAATGATCATCGAGAAATTATAAGACAGCGGCGACTTTCCGCCAGATGAAGGGAAAATAGACACTCACTCACCATCCTCACTCTCTTTCCAAAGTCTCCAAGTCTTTCATTCTCTGGACTAGCTGCAATTCTTTGCTCAAAATGGTTATTCTTTCAGCTGTAGTTGCTGGTTTGGCCGGCCTCGCGGCTGCCAGCCCGGCCCCTTCGTCTTATATCAGTCGCGAAGAACGCTTTGCGCACCTCGAAGCTCGCCGTTTGCTGGGCTCGTCCTTTGGCATCCCGGGAGACAATGCCACCTACGACTACATCGTTGTAGGCGGTGGAAACGCAGGTCTCACCATTGCCACCCGTCTGGCAGAGCAGCAAAGAGGTACCGTAGCCGTCATTGAAGCCGGCAGTTTCTACGAAATCACCAACAGCAATATCACGCAAATCCCGGCCTTTGATGGCGCTTTTGCCAGCAAGGGCGCGCACGACTGGCACCCGGGTATCGACTGGGGTTACATAACAGCTCCTCAGACAGTAAGTAGACAAAAGGACGATGCATACGTCGGGTCGACATCATGCATATGCTGACATGATCAACAGTCTGCCCTGAACTCGGAGATGCACTATCCACGTGGCAAGTGTCTGGGCGGATCCAGCGCTCGCAACTACATGCTCTACCATCGCGGTACCAAGGCGTCGTACAAGATGTGGGCCGATGCTGTCGGTGATAACAGCTACACCTTTGAGAAGTTTCTCCCCTACTTTGAGAGGAGTCTCAAGTTCACCCCGCCCAACATGAATCTTCGGTTCCAAAACTCCACCCCTACCTATGACTTGAGGGTCATGGGCAACGGCAGAGGCCCTTTGTCCGTCACGTTCTCCCACTACGCCCAGTCATTTGCCTCGTGGACGCAGCTCGGTCTCAGAGAGCTTGGCATGAGGGTCATCAACAACTTCCAGAGCGGTTCTCTGCTTGGACAGTCGATGGGAATGTTTACCATTGACGCCAAGACCATGACCAGAGACTCGTCGGCGACCTCGTTCCTCAAAAAGGCTCTCGACTACCCCAACTACATCGTCTACCCATCCACTCTGTCCAAGAAGGTTCTCTTTGACTCCAACAAGAAGGCCACTGGAGTGGTCGTCGACACACAGGGATTTCAGTATACTCTGTCTGCCAGGAAGGAAGTCATTCTTTCTGCTGGCGTCTTTGGCTCTCCTCAGCTCCTCCAAGCTTCGGGTATTGGCCCTGCTCCTCTCCTCCAATCTCTCGGTATTCCCGTCATCAAGGATCTCCCTGGTGTCGGTCGCAACATGGAAGACCACGTCTATGTCGGCCCCTCGTACCGCATCAATGGCATCTCCATGTCTTCGCTCAGCAACCCTACCTTTGCTGCCAAGGCCGCTGAGGACTTCAACCAACGCACCGCTGGTATCTTGACGAACCCAACCACCGATACCGTTGGCTGGGAAAAGATCCCCGAGCCCATCCGCAGCAGCACCATGTCCAACGCCACTCGCGCAAAGCTTGCCGCCTACCCCGCCGACTGGCCTGAGATGGAGTATGTCGGTCTCTCCGCCTACCTGGGCTACATGAACCGGTCCCGTGACGGTGATCCCAATGATGGCTACAACTACGCTTCTCTTGCTGCCGTTCTCTGCACCCCCCGCTCCAGGGGTTCTGTTACCATCACCTCTGCCGATACCGCCGTCCACCCCAAGATTGACCCTAACTTCTTCTCTGATCGCGCCGATATTGAGGTTCTCATTGCTGGCTACAAGCGCGTTCGCCAGTTCTGGAACTCGACCGCCGTCCGCCCCTTTGTCATTGGCGAGGAGGCCTTCCCCGGTCTGCAGGTTCAAACTGACGCTCAAATCGAAGAAATCATCAAGAAAAGCTTCAACACCATCTACCACGGTGCCTGCACCGCCAAGATGGGCAAGGCTTCCGACCCCATGGCTGTGCTTGACACCAAGGCGAGGGTGTTTGGCGTCACTGGACTTAGAGTGGTGGATGCTTCCAGCTTTGCTATCCTTCCTCCTGGCCACCCTATGGCTACAGTTTGTGAGTTTTTCCCCGTCCGAATCTTGAGATTAGATGACACTAGCTAACACCTGATAGATGCCCTTGCCGAGAAAATCTCTTGCGATATCACCGGCGGTTGCTAGACTGCTTGGACTTCCATTCTTTCATGCTTAACCTCCTTGTAACACTTCTTTTCCTTTGTGTCGTACTAAGCAAGATATTTTTGTATTCTACAGTACATAAACATGTTTTAGACTCTTATTTTATCCTTTGTTGGACTTTGTAGTTCAATTTAAGATTTTACCCCGAACTCGCTTCCGTTGGGCTGGGAAATGTCACTCAGCCCTCCTTTGCGTGGTGTTACTGTCGGACTTGTCCTGATCAGGCAGCTGAGAAGCTGTCCTGGGATACAAGGCCCAGATGTCAGGTATGCATAATATTGATCATATTTCTTACAGCTCTAGTACTGCGTATCATTGTGAGAGTTCCAAGGTAATCTAAGAGTTGGTTTGTCTTGGTGTTATTTGATGCCATGCACCCAGCGGCACCCCCTGAACAACCCCCCACCATGCGGGGGCAGTTGCTGACGCCCCTGAAAGTCCCCGACTAGTATCTCCCCGCCATGCAGTTCTTTCGCCGTCTTATTCCCCTTGCATGCACAACCATGGAAAGAATTCACCTTGAGCGCGCTATGCAATACCCGAGGTCGGGTTTGCAGCAAAGGGGGTTGGTTATACAGGCTGAACAGCCCGAGATACGTGGGAGCACAACAGCAACATCCCCAAAACAGCAAACAGATAGATGGAGAAAACGATATCCGAGTTGGTTCTTCTGCGGTTAGTGTCATTGTCGCTCTATAGTGTAATGATAAGCAATAAACCTGCCACGCTTTCCAACTTCCTCATGTTGACTCGAAGTGGTCCTCTCATCAACTGAGCCCCTTCTTGTGATGCAGGATTCCATCTTGTGCATACTCTCACTGCGCAATTCACAAACCCCCACAAGACAGATTTGACGCTGTCCCCCTCTCCATAAATGGAGGGAGCAAAGCTTCCCAACCAGACGTCACCGCCCCCAAATGATCCCCCAACCGGACACATTCAAGAAGACAGGCAGCTCACTCACGTGCTTCCTAACCTCTTCTTACCTTTCAAGGATGTTTTCCAAATCTTACAAGGATGAGTAAGACGGAGAGTATTTGTCACACACGTTGTTCTGAAACCAGGTAAGATATAAAATGCCAAGTGATCAGCATTCAACAGATCCTCTTCGGTTTTGATCAACCAACAAAACAAACAAGCTGCCCGGTGATGACCGTTATAAGCTTTCAGTGGGTAATCTTGGGAGATCAGTGGAAATATTACGGGCTTGACTCATACAAAGGGGGATTCAAAGTTGGAGGGGCAGATCACCGGGCCGGAGTACAAGGCACCCCTTTTCGGAGCACTCTTGAGGACATCACCACGCTCACCAATACGGCGATGCCATTCTTGATGGAATACTTCCAGGTTGTGTGCGATGTACAGGTACCTCAACAACACAATACAGATGACAATTGACAAACCTCGCCAATTAATCCTTCCAGGTTATGAAGCCAGTAAAGGATTCAGGTATTATGGCAGCCAAGCCAAGCAAATATACTTGACAGTACGGCAGTAGAACTTTGAAGGATCATTTCCAGATCGACTCACCAAACCGTCGATCTCGAGCTTAAACACTTTCCTTTTTGGACAACAAGATGTAAAATATGCAAGCCCCATCTGTGGCTTGATGTCAAGTTAAAATGTAGATATCCTAGGTGTTATCAACATACGATGTCAGGTAAGGTAGGTAATGCGGGCTACCCAAACGAGCGAACAAGCAATCTCACGAAACATCCCCTGATAAGAATTGATACAGATCTGGCGTATGGCTTCAGATCGAGCATCTCTCTTCAACTAAGGTAGGCACAGATATCGCTTTGCATGCATGGAAGTCAAAAAATCCCACGTGGGAACATGGATCGGCTTTTAGATGCACACTGTAGTTCCGGTAGCAGTTTTGCCAGGGGAACATTCTCCGGAAGGTCTTGACCGAGCACGCATTGCCCGACTCCGGGAGTGTGGGTGGCATGGCATGCGTCGTTAGTGGCGGGTGCGGTACGTTGGCGGATGGGCCCGCGACACCAGCATGCTTTTGAGGTGGTGGCTTGACAGGGGCCGCTGGAGTTTCTGGAGATCCGTAGGGAGCCCACCTTAGATCATCCTGCCAGGTGTGATGTGTGGGGGCTCATGTCGCAAGGAGGCCTGGCCGGGAGAACTTGAAGAGGAACCTCCTGCCAAGATGAAAGGAAGGATGCATACCAGACGGGGGGAAGGTGAGGTGGTGGGGGGGTTGACTTGTTCAACACGACTCGAGAGATAACCCCAAGGTTCTGGAATGGGAGTAGGCAAGCGGTTTCCCTTTCCATCGTGACGTTTACCTCACAGCTTCTCCACCAATCCACCATTTCATGACGGGTGTCGTCCACAGTGACCATCGACGTACGTGAGAACATGGACTGCTGTGGTGTCTGCCCGGTGCCAACTATTACCTGGTAGCAGTCAACTTACAGGTCCATCAAGATCAAGGCGTTTAGCACGTAGAATTCATCTCCAATACTAGCGCATACCTTCGTACCTACCTTTAGGATGAGAGAAGCAAATTGGTAAGATGATCAAGAAAATAGCAGACAAGAAACTCTCTACCGTCTACAAAACGACAAGAATATATGTATTATAGGTACATGATCGATACCAATAATCTCTAATCCAGTCTAGAAACTTTAAAACACCCCTTTACCCCTTCCCCTTCCGCTTCCCCTTCCCCTCCGTGGCGACAGTTGGTGAGCCACTTTCATGTCTGTGTTCAATGGTGTTGACTGTTGATCTACCTCTAAGAAAAGAAAGAAATGAACCAACAAGCCGCAGAATGACGATTACAAAGAGAAGAAATAACGAACAAAAAATAGGAGACTTTGCATGAAACCAAATCCGACCCGTTCACCCACTTTTCATGTTCCTCTTGGGGGATATACCGTGTACGTCGATCGCCGGGTTCAAGGTTAACTCCCTCCCTTCTTGCATACCTACCTTATCATGACAAGTCGAATCGATGAATATCCTCGAGAAACAGTTGCTGACATCTGACATCCCGCTCATCACACGGCCGGTTGGCTATGTCTTGCCTCGCAGTCGACCAGTCAACGCTGTGCAACATACTGATCACTGATCTGTCGAGACTTTTGTAATCTCGAGTCCGAAATTGGGAAAAAACAGACGAAGATGCGGTGAGATTTTGATCCTTCAAAACTTCGTGTGTTCCCATCGCTTTCGTCCCTCAAGACTCGACCATGCAGGGTCTTTGCTTCTGCTTCTTGTCCGACAGTAACACCACTGACCGCCGCTTTGGTACGGGTTCCCCCCCTCGGCGCTCGGTGACCGAAGATATGTGGTGACACCGTCACAGCCCTAACGAACTGCAACACCCTGACGCGTAGCAAACCCGGTCGTGACACCATTCACCAACTCGGAGTTCGTGGCATGTCCCTTTCTTGTCGCGGTACTGGTACCGGTACCGTTGACAGCACCATTGACCTGCTTCAACCCCTTCGCCACAGCAGCACCCCCCTCCCCTTCAGACTTTTTATTCGTGACAGCAGCAGAAGCAACACCCCACTTCCCAACCCAAGCATCCACAAACTTCGTGACAAACCCATCCTCAATGATCCTCGGCGCATTTCCCCCGCGGAGAGCAGACGCATCTCTTTGTGCAGAAGACATGTCAAACGACACCAGCGTGGTATCTTCCGTGCCGTACTCCTCCCGGTAGAAATCCACCAGTTTCACCGCCGGGTTGGCCACAGAGTCCGTCTCTTCTTGCAGCCGGGAGAACCATTCGGCGACGGGCACAACCGAGAACTTCCACCCGCATTGCTCTCGAAGGGTGTGGATCAGTGCTGACCATGTAAACGTCTGGGGGTTGACCAAGTTGTAAAACACGGACGAGGAAGAAGTAGGCCGGGGTGCAGACGACAATGTCTGGGAAAGTTGCAGGATGGTAGTGGCTAGGGTGTCCACTGGCAGCCACGATATTTCCTGTAGCACCATGTCAGTACTCTTGGGTACTCAAAACAATGAAAGACCGATAGCGTGAAAGATGGGGGGAAAATGGGGGGGAAAAAATAGGAAGAACTTACCCCCTTAAATTCCAAATCAGGTAAACACCCCATGACCAACCCCGTCCTGATCAGCGTCGGCACAGCCTCCACATCATTCCATATTCCCTTTGTCTTGTCCCCCACAATCTGCCCAATGCGCAAGACATAAGCCCTCGCACCAGCTTCTTGAGAAGCCCTCAAACACATCTGCTCCCCTACCCACTTGGACTGGGCGTACCCCATCCCCGCGGCCTGGTGGACGTCTACTGGTTCATTGGGGATGACCACTTCTTTAGAGATGGAACCGGCGGGAGGGAGAGTGGCAAACGCTGTTGACACGGACGAGCAAAAGAATAGTTTTGCTGGCTCCGCCCGGTGGACAGACAAAGAAAGGCGGAGGAGGTTATACAGGCCTTGGATGTCTGGCTCGAAGGAGGCGAGGGGGAGGTTGAAGTTTACCGACCAGGCGGAGTGGATGATCCATGTTACGGTGTTCTTGACTTGTTCAAAGACGGTAGGGGACAAGCCAAATTCGGGTTTGGAGAGGTCGGAGGACAAAGCGGTGATCTTGGAGAGGGAGGCAGCGGGAAGAGAAAGGCCCTTCTCGGTCAGGGCTTTGGTGATCCGGGACATGGGGTTTTGTTCGGAAGAAGAAGGGCGGACGAGGCAGTAGATGTGCTTGATGTGGTGGGCTTGAGAGAGTTGATGCAAAGTGTGGGCGCCGAGGGAGCCAGTTGCGCCTGTGAGAAGCTTATCCCCCGGGGTGTTAGTACCAATGGTATACAGACAAAGGGAAAAAAAAAAAGGGGGGGGGGGGGTAAACGTACCACCGTCTCAGAAAAACTGGAGTACTTCTCCACGAACTCCTTCATCAGATTCGTCGTGTTTTCTTCTTCCCCAGCCACCTCAGCTCCCTTGCTGAGAGAATACAAGTGCTTTGCCAACCCCCTGGTGTTCCTCTTCTCGTACACAACATTGGGAGTAAGACTCTGCCCGTTCAAGTTGAGCGTCTTTTGCAGGATACGTCTCATCTGAATAGCCTTGAGACTGTCGATCCCTGCGGTGAAGAAATCTGTGTCGACTGAAGCCAAAGATACTCCAATGGTCTCCTGTAAAGTGGTGAGGATGAACTCTTCGATTTGGGGGAGGTCAAGAGACAGACTGCCCTCTTTGTCCCCGTCGAGTCGGTCGTAGGCTTCTTCGATCTTATCGGCAAAGTTTTTGTACACTTGCGCGCGGATGATACTCCCCTTGTCTGTGCGGGGGTACTCGACGCTGGACTCGACGAGGACCACCATGTCCCTTGTGATCTGGGAAAAGGCTTCTGCGCGGGTGTTGGCATCCGCTACAGAGGGCCAGATGGCGTTGATGTACTCCTCGTCAGACAAGTCATCGCTCACACGGAAGACGAGCAGACCGGGAATGGGCTTGTCGACGCCAAAGACGACGGCTTCCCTGATCAAGGGGTCCTCGCGGAGTCTGCCCTCAATGGGCAAGGGGAGAACTTTCTCGCCATTGACGAGCGTGACGCGGTCGTCGAGGCGAGTGACGTACTTCCAGACATCGGGAAGAGTGGGATGGGGAGTGAACACATCCTTGGACCGCCAGGATCCAGGGGCGGGATAGTCTGAGTTGGAGGTGGACAAGCCGGGGTGGCCTTTGAGGTAGATGGCCTCGAACTGGTTGTCCCCCAGCGGGTCCATGTAGATGAACTGCCGGTGGTAGGCGTAGATGCGGATGTAGTTCCAGGAGGTGTCGCCTTTTTTGCGGCGCATGGTGTCTCCTAGGAGACCAGCTTCGGTTCTGTTTACTGTTAGTATCTTTGTTAGGTGTGTTTGGAGGGATGGGAGACAGATACGTACGTTCCAAAAACAACAGCCAGCTCGACACCCTCCTCGACCAGCCGGTCGCCCAACTCATCGGGAGTCCTGGCTCCAGCGGCCGTGACGAATTTGCATCTTCTCAGATACTCGACACCTTTCTCCTTTTCAGCGAGCAGCCCCAAAGCATAGGGAACAGCATGCACTGCTTCCGGACGAACAGCCTCAATGGCGGCGATCAAGCCGTCTGCGGTAAGGGGTAAGGCCGTGTTGAACAGATTCGCCGTCTTGGCTTGGTACATGGCTTGGAGCGTTGTTGACACGCCGTACATGTGGTACAGAGGCAAGGCACCAAAATTGTTGACGCCGGCACCTTGGACCGCATGTGTCAAAACGGCTTTGTGGGAGAGTCTAACAGGCTTTGGCAGACCAGTGGAGCCGGAAGAGTGCATGATCAATGCGGTGTTGAAGGTCTCCTCCTCTCTGTTGAATTTCCGGTAGAACTTGGGCTGGTCAGCACCAAAAGAGGAGTAGATGCTCCTCGTAGGAATGGGGAATGTGTTGAGGGGCCATTCTGCCGAGACTGTCTTGATGGAAGACAGAATCTGAGGAGATGGGCCGTGGACGATGTGGTGGCAGTCAGTCTGGCGGAGCAGGTTGGTTATGGCCACGGGAGCGATGCGAAGTGAAAGACAGAGAACAGTGTAACCCAGACGACTGAGGGCGAACCATGATACGATGAAGTCGACATTGGAGGGAGCGAGGAGGGCGACGACCTCTCTGGTATTCTAGATGATGATAGATGGTAAGATATATGGTGATAGAATCAAACAGAGGAAATTCAAATGGTAGAAGAGTAAGAGGAAAAGGAGTAGGCGGGGAATAGAGGATAAAAACTTACAGATTTCAATCCCAAGGACATGTACCGCTTGCAGGCTCCATCAATAAAAGCGTCAAGCTGCTTTCCGGTAAAGTGCTCATAGTCGTCGACGCTGTCGTCCGTCCTTGGGTATCCCAAGATGTGACTGGGCGGGTCGTCAGCAGCACGGTGACGGATAATGTCGTCCAGGACCTTGAGGTCACCAAACGTCTTGTAGAGGTGCTGCAGGTGGTCTGCCGTGAGATGAGCCATTGTTGGAGCTTTGTGTTATGTTATGATATGACTAGAAACTGTAATAAGTGGCTGAATGTCGATCGTCGCACGTGGATATGCAGGTGCGTATGAACAGGTGCGTGCGTGCAGGAATTTAGATGCGGTGTGAGATTCCCGTGATTATCTAGGAAGAAGAGAGACGAACTCTGCAGGCGGTGAATGAAAGATGGTGTAAAGACTCTGGGTGAGCTCCAAGACAGAAAAGAGATCTATAGAAGGAGATTCTGGCAAGAAGACTGTTGAAAAATAACCAGGACAGTCCAGCCAGGAGATCTATGAGAGACGGATGAGGCGAGAAGCTTGTAGACAAGAATCATGATATCATATTCGACGGAGCTCAGGCGAGTCTTTTAAACAATGAATCCATCACTTCCCCCTCCCGTCGACCGAGAGACTGACGTAAAAAGTTCCATCTTCTCCCGTACGTACGGCATAGCTTCGCGCGGACACGGACCTTGAGTAAGGAGGTACCCCTTGGGTAGGTAGACTGCGGCCGTTGTCTCCAGCTCAGGCACACTCTTTCGCACTGACTGAGCCTTTTTTTCTTGTCCCGCCATCGATCTCCTTCCATCCAGTATTGTCCAAGACTTCCCGATGCGTCACTGAGGTGAGGTTTGAGCTGGTACCGTCCGTGCCAGACCGAAGACTGGCCGAGGAATGCCTCGAGATACGACAACGCCGTGGCTAAACTCCCCGGCCGTACGACTGCCCATGACGAAACTTTCGCTTTTCCATTCCCTCGGCGACATAGTTCCTCTTACTCCGACTCTCCAATCCAAGTCCAAAGTAGAAACCAACAAAACAAGATGATGTCGATCGATTCGGTCGTTGGCGAGTCACCAGCTCGCCGCCCCCCTGAGATGCCCAAATAGGAAATCTTTGCCCGCCTTGCCCGCCTTGCCATGTGCATATTGTGTCCCTGTTCCTCTTCAGCCGGTAGCTAGCTGATGGCCCGCGTGGTGCTGCCTATGTCTCTGAAGTGTGAGCCGGTGGAAAGGAAAGGGAGGGAGGTACAACATCAGTACAACATCAATACCCAGGCACCCAGGGACGGCACGTGTAGTCCGCATGTGAAGACGTTGCAAACCATTGTTGCAAAGAGTCAGGAACCGATCTACAAAGCGGCTCGAAAAATCACGAACCAAACATCTGAGAAAGAATGTCCCCGGAAAGTCCGGTGTGTGAGACAAGGGGTACCGGCCCCGGGTTCCGGGTTGACCGCAGCATGGACGTAAGGCTGTGCCAAGACAGAACCCAAACACGACAGTGTCGTAAAGGGCTGTGCTCACCTCTTTTTTTTTTTCTTTTTTTTTTCCACATCGCCGTGTCTTGGAATTGTGCCACCCGACTTTGTCCGACATATGAAGACACACGAACGAACATAGGTGCAGGAGGTTCCGGAGCTGTGATTTTGGCAAGTAATTAATGCCCGTGCCGTAGAGATATGCGTTTAGCCGATACGAAGGGCGTCTCAGGGGGGCGGTAAACAATACTTACTTCTAAAGGGATGGTTCAACAGACGATGGACAGATGGTCGGCTTTAGGGACGGGAAAATCCCGCGCGCCACCATCGGAGATCACTGCGTGGTGATGCTAGTGTACGCTGGTGTGTGGTCACGGGATATCAGGAGTCGGGCATGTCATATCTGTCGTGTGGGAATTTGTCCAAGCAAAGGGAAGGACAGACTCCCAAGAGATCTCGATGAAATCGAGGAAGTTGTCGGAGCGATGTCCATATCTTGTATGTACACTCAGAAAAGACTGCTAGAACTGGAATAAGAGACCCGATCTGGAGCGGGGTTTGGCGATAACTAGCTCTGGTGGCGAACGTTGCTGGGTTCCAACGGCTTATTGATGAGGAACCGTAAAGTACTCGGCAAATTAGGGCCTGAAAGCCAAGCAAGCTGTCAAAAACAGGTCGTCAAAAAAGAAGGTGATAAGATGAGGTTGTGGAGCGTCCTGTCAAGCCACTTCTCGAGCAACTGCTTGAGAAAATCGTCACTGGCTGCACGCTGTCGGCGGGTTATCACAAGTCAGTGTACAATATCATGTTCCAAAGTTGTCAAGTATGGTGTCTTGAGGTGATCGGCTACACAGTCGCAAAGGTCGACAACAATCTGGCAATATTTTACGAGCTATTGTTGATGAGCTGCCAATAGTTGCCTCACCAAATCTTCACCTCCCCCATCTGGTGTAAGTCCACCTGCTGCTTTTGGCACGACACCCAGTATCTGGGCACTTACGGTCACATCTTTGCAATGTTGGCCCTCAAATCAAGAAAGAAAGCAAAAAATCCCCCCAAAAAAACCCGATGGTATTCACACTCTAGCTGCTCCAGAACTGTCGATATCAGCATAAGACGAGGTTCAGCTAACCGACCCTTACGAGTCTATCCAATCCCTCTCTCCTTTCCGTCCCTTTTTTTTTTTTTTTTGCATCTTTGCATGCAACGGCCATCATCCTCTCAAACCCTCGGCGGCGTATCCCTAACCAAAACCCCCATCAAATGCGCCGCATACCTCGTCCCATGCACCTCGGCAGCTTCAATCGCCTCCCTAATCTCCTGGACCTCCCCCTCCGTCAACTCCCCAAACACCTGATTCGCCCCCAGATTCTCCTCTAGGTATTTCACCTTCTTCGTCCCCGGGATAGGAAAAACTCCCTCCTGCCGCATCATCCACGCCAACGTCAACTGCCCCGAAGTGCACCCCTTTCGCTCCGCAATTTTCTGCAGTCTCTCCACCAATTGCAGATTCTTGGGGAAGTTCTCCTTGCTAAACCTCGGGACGGTTCTGCGGAAATCTCCCTCGTCAAAGTCGTCAATGGATTTGTACTGCCCCGTCAACATCCCCCTGCCCAGCGGGGAATAGGCTACAATCCCGATCCCCAGCTCGCGGCAGGTCTTGGCCAGGCCAACAGAGGGGAACTCAATGTCCATGCTGAAGGGGGAGTACTCGATCTGGTAGGCGGCGATGGGGTGGATCTTGCTGGCGCGGACCAAAGTGTCGACGCCGCATTCGGAGAGGCCTAGGTATTTTACTTGTCCGGATCTTTTCTTCTGTTAGAGACCTCTGGTGGAAAAAGAGAGGGGGGAACTTACACAACGAATTCCTTCATGGTCTCGATGACGTCCTCGATGGGGGTCTTGCCGCTGATGCGGTGGCTATTCTACTGTCAGCCACTCATTCCGTCGAAAGGTGGAGGGAGAGAGAGAGGAAGGCATACAGGTAAAGCAAGTCAATGTAATCCGTCTTCAACCGCTCAAGACTCAAAGCAACAGACTCCCGGATGAACTCTGGCTCGTTGCAAATCTCTCGCCCGCCATCGGGGGCGACTTTGTTGCCAAACTTTGTGGCCAAGAAGATCTGTGTTTTTGCTGTCAGCAATCTTCCTTTTGCAACAGAAAAGAAAGAAAAGACAAACCTCATCCCGCTTCCCCGTCCGCTCGAACCACTTCCCCAGCAACTCCTCCGAGTCACCGTACAGCTGCGCAGAGTCCCAGTGCGTGCACCCCAGCTCGTAGGCCTTGTCGAGAAACGCAAAGCGCTCCTCGTCGGGGGGTGCCGTTCCGTAGAATGCTGTAAGTTTGGTCAGTCACTCTGCAAGATGGGAAACGAGATGGAAAATAAAAAAACGTACAGCTCAACCCCATCAACCCCAGCCCCAAAATGGGAATCTCGGGACCATCGCGCCCGAGCTGGCGGGTTGGGATATTTTTTGTTGTGGTGGTTGACATCTTGTGTGTCTGTCCAGCTTGGCAGTTCACGATGCGTTGGAAAATGGAAACTGAGATCAAGAGGCGAGGCGGAAGCAAATCAAGTCAAGAATCAGGGAAATCTGTTCCAAAGTCGGGTGCAAAAGAAAAGAATTATTCTTATCCAAGGCATTTATTTGTCTACATGATCATCTCAAATTTCTGTGTACCAGTGGATGCCCATCCCATCACTCCGGTTCGAAGTGATCGTCGGCTCTTCGCTGCATTCTCGCGCCTTTCATTTTTCTTGGGTCTTACATTTTCTGTTTGATCAAGTCGTGCAGAGAAAAGACGGCAACACAGCCCGAATGCGGGGTTCTTGGACACGGAGTTGCCGGAGAACGAGACCCGGAGGTCGATCCCCGGACCCGAATTTACAATCACTGTTCATGTCGTCAACACACCAGCATGGTCTTTTTTCTGTTTCGTCGAGACAAAATATCTCAAGACGAAAAAAATATAGACCGAGTGAGAGGAGAAAATGTCTTGGAAATGACAGATCAAGAAAGCTTTGCGAAAGATCAAGACATTTACAAGACATGCAGCGAGATATTTTGTAAGTCCCTAGCTGTGTGTGTAAGTCCGGGCAAGCATCCCGGTCTCAGTGCCGGTCTAGGTCCCGGCCGAGTGCAAGGTGGAGTCCCCAAGACCTCCTCCCTGAAGCCGAACGCTGCGGCTTTTTCGCTTCCCAGCATCTCGGCTTCCAACAGCGAAAGTCTGGTCCGATTGCGTCTGTGGCTGTCTTGGATCATCTCTTGGGTACCTAGTGGTACGATGGTCTCCAAGTTGTACAGTAAGGCTGAGTGCCCGGTGTGGTGTGTTTGTTGCCGCATGTCTTGGTCCGCTCGTTTACTCAGATCCGCGTGACAACGAAGATGCAGTGCACCTTGATGAATATACCCATGCAGCGAGACTGAGACAAGCTGCTGATACCTTATCTAGTTCGCAGCACAATATGCAGTCAACCTTGATACCCAGTCGCAGACTCGTTCTGGAAGCAGAGGAGTTCAAGTTGGGAGCGTAGTTTGTGACTGAGCACACTGTGTGGGTGGTTAACATGATCCGACAATCAATACACTATCAATATATCACCCAAAGAAAAACAAGACAAGAAGCTCAGTGACACATTCTATTCTCCTATACGTCTCTAACTCCAATACAAGCCAAAATCCTCCATGCAGCCATCCTCCACCTGTCCATGTTGACGTTCCACATGTTCATGTCCAATGCAACCAATGATGCAGTAGTTCTCAGCTCAGCTCATAGGTATCGAGCACAATGAAAAGAGAGAGCGAGAGAGAGAACATATTTAGTCCTTCCACTTGATGAGAGTGACACCATCGTAGACGGGCAGCAAGATGCTGTCAACGCGGGGATCCTGCTTGCAGAAAGTGTTGAACTTTCTGAGGGCCTTGCCGTTCTCGGTCCAGTAGGCGCGGACCTTGTCGGGCAGGTAAGGGTTGGCCTCGGTGGAGATGGTCATGCCGCGGGCAAAGACTTGTCTCATTGTCAGTTTCCTTTCCTGTTCACCGTGTCATAGAGAGAAAAGAAAAAACATACCATTATCAGCCATGATAACACCCTGAGGCGACAAGAGACCGTGGTCAAGGATATACTTGACATAGCCCTCATAGCCCTCCTTGTTGGCGTCCACAAAGATAAAGTCAAACTGTCCGCTCAGAGTCTTGAGCGAATCCCCGGCGGGGCCCTCGACGAGCCTGACCCGATCATTGAGACCATAGCGGTCAAAAGTGCGGCGGGAGGCAGCGATCATCTTGGGGTCCAGCTCAAGGGTAACAATCTCGGCCTGGGTCTTCTTGGTGGCCTGGTACCAGGCCAGGGCACTGTAGCCGGTGAAGCACCCAATCTCCAGGATGCGCTTGGGCTTGAGGAGAGTGGCCAGGAACATCATGGTGGCGCCCTGGAGAGGGGAAGACATCTTGTCGGCATCGTCAAACTGCCCGCAGGTCCAGTCCCAGAGCTCGTTCATCTCGGGGGTGACGTCGTCCGAGACTTCAGTGCAGTACTCGGTGACGGTGGCCGCCATCTCGGGCTGTTTTTTGTGTGTCAGAATCACTGTGCAACGGGAGAAGAAGGGGATCCCCGAATAGAAGACATACGGTGAAGGACAGAACGCTGGTCAACATGTTTGCGGCTGAAGGGTTTCCGAAGAATACAACAAAAGTGTTGGAGGCTGAGTGTTTTGATCTGAAGATGTCTGTGTGACTGGAGAAGATGTGTTGTGATCTGTCAAACTTCAAATTCATTCAACGCCGTCGGTTGCGCCGCATTATATAGATGAAATTTCTCGTCAAAACCCTCTCCTGGTCCACAAAGACCTCGTTTACCCGGAGTCGAAACTCTGGTCTTCTGTCGTGTTGCTGCCCTCCATCACGACCACACCGGCAACTTGCATCGAGGTCCGGAGCACGATGCACTGCAGTCTCCCGGACATGCAAACTGTCAACAATCTGTCGATCGCCTTCATCGCGGAGCCTATCAAGCTTGCAACTCCTGTACTCGCGTCGTTATCTGAGATAGGAACTGATTGGGAGGGCTCTGAGGACGCACGGCATGTACCTATGCACGGCATGTGTTGCCTCGGTCCAAAGGGCGATGCGATCATCGCGGGTTGGAGTATGAGACCGTTGGCGGCGACAGAAAGCAATCTGGAGTAGGAGGAGTACAGTACTGAAGACACTGAGACCGTGCAGCATGCAGAATGGGTAGCACTGCATGAACCCACTCAGGTTGATCACAGGATGCGATAAACAAACGACCAGAAACAGCAAAAACGTGTTCACCGCTCTGCAAAATGAAACCCCCCCAATATCAAATTGGTTGGCTGATCTGCCGGAGGAAGTTTGTTGAAGGATGAAATGCTTGGCTGATGTACGAAGAGCCAAATAAAATGGGCATCGATCACCAGCCAAACCCCGAACGCAACGGTCCCTCGGGGTCGCAGTCAGACGAACCCTTTCCCAGCAACCACGCAATTACGTACATGTACCTATGTAGTTCCAACTGCAACCCCGCGATCCGACTGCCGGGGGGGCTCCGAAACATCGCGTGGCATACCGGAGATATAGTTATCAGCAACATGAACAGTTAGTTATATGCATACCTCAACAATCCCGTTATCAGGATATGCAAAATCCGGAGGGTGCGGAGCGCTCTCGCCAGGCTGAATCCTCCACGGCCTATTCTCCGGCATCTCCCAGCAAACTAAACAACTCCGGGTGCGTGGGCCGGTTTCACCTCCTGAACAGCCCTTGTTGTCTTATCGTAAACAAAGCGAAATGGAATACTGTGTGTCGCCATCCTCACTCCGCCAATTGACTCAGGTGACCTCCTTCCTGTCTGAGTAACATCTGCAAGACACCAGACGATTGTCCGGCAAGTAAGCCGAGTACGCCGACACGTGAAGGTGAAGATGGCGACGAATGTATCTCTGAAGTGACACTAGATCATACGAGTCTCGCGCTAGACGTATCTTTTGTCGAAAAGGAGTCATTGTCAAGAAGATCTCGGTACTGTAGTGTGACTTGCGTAGAGGAGTCCGACGCTCCAGAGGCGGTCAACATGATGCTGAAGTTGTTTATAAGTGACTGTCTGTCGTGACCCCTATTGCGCTTGTTTTGGTTCCAGACAGTAGACTCCATTACCTATCCCATGAGGTGGAAGCAGACAACATGTCAGGACCGATAACACCCAGAGATGATGTCCCCAGTGTCTTTAGGGCTGAGAGGGCATCTCCCAACCGACTCGTCCATCTGATTCCTGACCAGTTGGCAGCAGAGGTGCCAGAATATCCCCTCTTCTCGTATCCCAAGACCAACAGCCCGAAAGATGGCTTCATCGACATTTCTGCCAGGCAGTTTGCCAATGCCATCAACCGGACAGCTTGGTATCTGCTCGACCTGTTGGGTCCTCCTAAAAACTTTGAGAGTATCGGATACATGGGGACAAGTAAGCTTTCCTAAGCCATCTATCTATGGGTGTATATGTCCTTCCGAAGTGCTGACAAATGGTTAGATGATATCCGGTACTTTTTCTTCATGTTTGGCGCCATCAAGGTCGGCTACAAGGTGAGTTGCCTCCTCGGTGCATGAACGGAAACTTGTCTAACGAGATTTGACGTAGATGTGCTTTGTTTCCCCTCGAAATAACCTTGATGGGCACCTCAACGTGCTCAAGGGTGTCGACTGTCAGGTATTTCTCCGTGCAGACGGTGTCAACGTGGACGATATCCTTGCCCAACGGCCCATGGAGACCGCCGTCGTCCCAGAGTTGACCGAGCTGCTGGACGAAACCGCAGTCCCAATATACCCCTACACCAAGACCTTTGAGGAGGCCCGCCACGACCCTTGCTTGGTGTTGCATACAACAGGTTCAACTGGTCTCCCCAAGCCCATCACATGGAAGGTGGCCATCCTGAGCACATACGAGGCGTGGCGGACCATTCCAGAAGTAGATGGCTACGTGCCGACGACCGTAGTATATCAGCAGGCACGCCGGGCCTACACCTCTATGCCCCTCTTCCACACAAGTGGACTCAACGCAGGCATCACCTGGGCTTTGCTGTTGGGAGTCACACTCGTGTACAGCGCCCCTCGGATTGTGCCCAACTCGGCCTACACGGACGAGATGCACATACATGCGGGAGTAGACGCAACGATGGGGGCGCCATCTCTGTACGAAGAACTCAGTCGCGATCCCGAAGCACTCGAGAGACTCAACAACCTGAAATATGTCGTTGCCAGTGGAGCACCACTTTCCCAACGAGCTGGTGCCCTCATCTCTCAGAGATCAAGAGTGATCAGCAATCTCGGCAGTACAGAAACAGCTTGCCTGCAGCGTCTATCTCCGAACATTGAAGACTGGGACTATTTTTACTGGCATCCCACCCACTCTGGTATCGAGATGAAAGAGGTCCTCCCAGGGTTGTTTGAGCACTTTATCATCCGAAAGCCAGGGCTCGAGCTGTATCAAGGCATCTTCACCACATTCCCTGATATCCAGGAGTGGTCTATGAGCGATCTCTATGAGAGGCATCCAGACAAGCCGTTCATGTACCGCTACAAAGGGCGAAGAGATGATGTGATTGTCTTGTCTAACGGAGAGAAGATCGCCCCTGCCCTGATGGAAGCCACCCTCAACAGCTCTCCCCTTGTCAAAGGGACCATGATTGTGGGCAGGGGGAAATTCCAGCCAGCGGCTCTGATTGACCTGGGCGAGGAGCCACCGAAGACCACAAAGGAGAGACACGAGCTTGTAGAGAAGCTATTGCCTTTTATCAACGACGCAAATGAGCATGCACCAGCCCATGGCCAGCTTGATCGATACCACATCTTGTTTGCTGATCCGAAGCGGCCTGTGCATTATCTCGGCCAGGGCAAGATGCAAAGGCACATGACGCACAAGGTGTACGAGGAAGACATTGAGCGGTTGTATGAAGCAGCCGAGAACCCAGACTCTGGCGAAGGGGCTGACTGGAACCGTGAGGGTGCCGCAAGACTAGACTTTACGTCTGGAGCAGCGCTCAGAAAAGGGCTCGCCTCATTGGTCGCAGGTATCACAGGTATCCAGGAAGAGTTGTTGGTGGGCAGCAACGACCTTTTCGAGCTCGGAGTTGACTCGCTTCACGTCATTCGACTGGCGCGAGAAGTGAGAATGGAAGTGAGTCGCACGCCCGGCCTTGAGCGGACATCGTTGAAGGCGTTCTCTCCCAAAGCAGTGTATAGCCATCCTACCCTTCGGGAGCTTGCTGGATATATTGTCCAGAGAACCCAGAGCGACCCAGAGGCAGACTTGGTTTCTCAAAAGCAAAAGTCAGACGGAGAAGTCAAAGCGAACGGGAACGGCGTACTTACGAACGGGGTACGTGTCAACGGGGCTGTCAATGGCGATGCTGACGAACACACCAACGGACTCACTAACGGGTATACCAACGGTAACGTCAATGGCCACGTGAATGGTACCCTGACTAAGTCTCTCCCTGCCCTCGACCGGGCCAAGGGTCTCCTTGGGAAATACGTTCAGTCCCTCCCCCGATCTGCCCGAAACTCCGACACAGATCAAGAAGCTGTTCGGCCTCGGCCATCTTCCATGACAGTTATCTTGACAGGCAGCACTGGCTCCCTCGGCTCGTATATCCTTGACGCCTTGAACCGCGACCCCAATGTTTCCAAAATCATCTGCCTCAACCGCAGCGACAATGCTGAGGAGCGCCAACTGGCCATAGCTGGTCAGCGCGGGCTGACGGTGCCGTCTCCATCACGGGTGGACTTTTTCAAGGCGGACCTGTCCAAAGCGTATCTCGGGCTTAGCGAGGGTGTATACAATCGACTCCGGAGAACCGTAACGCATATTATCCACAACCAGTGGCCCGTCAACTTCAACTGGCCGCTATCTTCATTTGAACCTTCGATCCGCGGTGTGAGGAACTTGTGTCTGTTCTCGTCTCGGTCCACGCACAATGCCTTCTTGTTGTTTGTGTCATCCGTCTCGTCGGTGTCATCATGGAAGGAATCTGGAGGCGTACCAGAGCAGGTGATGCGCGACTTGGCCATGGCCGCACCGATGGGGTACGGTCAGTCAAAGCTGATCGCAGAAAATCTTCTCGAAAAAGCAGGTGAGATCTCAGGCGTGAGATCAGCGTGCTGTAGAGTCGGCATCGTCGCTGGCCCAGTTGAGAGTAAGGCTGGCATGTGGAACCGCCACGAGTATATTCCTTCGGTATGTGTATCCCACTTCCTCAATGTCAATTTTGGAGTACGTAATCGAACTTTGCTGACACTGAACAGGTTATCATCTCTTCAGCTCACTTGGGTGTGTTCCCAGCTACCTTTCCCTCTCGGGATAGGGTCGACTGGTTGCCTGTTGACAAGGTGTCTTCCATCCTCCTGGAAATCCTATTCTCAGCCTCTGCACCGTCGATGCAAGGGGGCAAAGGGACTGAAATCTTCCATGTCGTCAATCCTTCACCCGTGTCGTGGTCGGGTGCCACCAGTGAGGACGGGAGTTGTATCGCGCGGTCTGTTCTTGCGGCATACCCGACGGCGGCCAACGTCCTGCCAGTCTCATTCGAGGCGTGGGTCGAGAAGCTGCAACAAAGCGCCGAAGATGCAGTAGATGTCGAAGTGAACCCTGCTGTCAGGCTGGTCGAATTTTACTCCGGGCTGGTGGCTGCCAAAAGTGAGCCACGGCGTCTGCTGAGCGAGAGAGCTGAAGGGATCAGCAAGACGATGAGAGAGGTGGGCGCCGTGAGGGATGATTGGCTTAGGACGTGGATGGCGCAGTGGGGGTTGAAGACGGAATGGCTAAGGCTGATGTAAAGCCACTGCACATGAACAGGATCGAGAGTAGTTTCTTAGTAGCTGCAACTGCATAATGAGGCGGAGAGGGTACGGCGTTTGGGGAACTAGATGGAGATTTGTTTCAAGGTGGTTTGTCAGTCCAATAATCTCATTCTCTAGATTGGTACCTGAGAAGTTGCTCAAGAAGTATAAGAGAATAGTCGAGAGAAAGAGCTTTCATATCAAGAACAGGATCGCCAGAACGCTTGTGACTCTCTCAAAATGATCAGGTAGGTACTCAACCCTTCTGGCAATAGGGTGGTGCCGTATGCGGACTGCAGCTTAAATATGAAAGATGTTATCTGCGAGTATTCTTATCGACTTGGGGTGATGCAAGATATTTTAATGATTCAGAGCCAGGCGAAGAGGTCAGGGAAAGCGAAATATTGCTAGCAGACCAGTTTCATCGACATGGTCATCCAATCCGACTACTCCAGACCTGGGAATAATGGTAGCCTAGCCTGAGCCTCTGACTCGGAGCCTGCCAGAGTGTACCTGTCTTCCCGAAACGAGGAAAGAGCAGAGGCCCATCAAAGTCCATTACACCCGTCTTTCAAAGTCATCACAGTTAATAATAGAAAACGGAAAGCGTCTTAAGATAAAGAATAATTACTTCATAGTTCGTCGATGCTAGCATACTTCGTACGATGTTTGATCCTTAGAAATTCTATACTAGTACCTTCAATAAACTACCTAGCTTACATACCTTTAAAAGAATCATGCTGTGAGTGCTCATGAAACCTGGTGTGAAATCATTGTTTTGAAAGAAGAAATCGAAAAAGAAATGGCAACCCAGATTTTGAGAGGCACTTACAAAAAGCAGAAATGCGGAGTGCTTTGCATTTTAGCTAATTGGAAGTAGGTGAAAATGCCGTATAGGAATCTTGTAAGAAATGTAAGGCATTCCAGTTGGCTGCAATTTTTAGAGATGACCATCTGCAATTCCGCCGGAATCTTCGAGTTCCAGTCAATCGCTACGATTATTTTGCGGCAGTCATCTGGAGGCCATCATTTGACAATTGTTTGTTCGCGATGAATGCTTCATGCTTGCACCAGGTCCAAGCGCTTAGTCATCCGACTAAAGCCCAAGACGGGTGGATCCGCATTGCCAATCGAGAGGGTCAGGCTGACCGGGGCAATTCTACCGCGAAAGGGAATTTTGAATTTGGTAGCAGGCAGAGCAACGACTTCGAGCCCCAAACCCCGCCATGCCTCCCAGATTACCGTTCGCGCAGGCGGCGCGATGCTGCCGGACGGCAATTGAGGTCCCCTCGATCTCGTCAAAACAACCGTCCCTCGTCTCCCTCTTCGCCGCCCTCTCAGTGCAGACCCGAAGTGCCTCGATTCTCGCCAGCATCTCCGACAACAAGGGCGCCTACCACAAGCGCATTCGCAAGGGTCGTGGTCCCTCGTCCGGCTATGGCAAGACGTCCGGTCGTGGTATGAAGGGTACAAAGGCCCGTAACAAGATCAACCCGTGGTTCCAGGGTGGTCAGACACCTTTGATCTTCAAGCATGGTCAGAAGGGTTTCGTCAACTTGTAGGTTTACTTGGTTATGTTGAGTGGATAGTATTGTTTTGTGCATCGGTTGGCTAACTCTATGTTTCTCCAGCCGTGCGCCAGTCATGGCCGAACTGAACTTGGACCGGATCCAGGCCTGGATCGATGCCGGCCGCATTGACCCGACCAAACCGATTACTCCCCGCGAGATTATCCAGTCGGGTGCCATTTCAAGGACGATCAAGGACGGAATCAAGCTTCTTGCGCGCGGAAAGGACGATCTCAAGACTCCCATAGAAATCATGGTATCACGGGCATCAGCGGCAGCCATTGAGGCCGTCGAAGCCGCGGGAGGCAAGATCACAACCAGATACTACACAAAGGAGGCGATCAGGCGCCTAGTGAAGGGCGACAGTATCAACACCGACAAGCCGCTCCCCGTCGGACCAGAGCATGTGCAGTCGGAGCTGCAGAAGGCAAGGACGAGCAAGAAGCACTACTACCGGTTGCCCGACCCGACGAGCAGATGGGATATCGAGTACTACCGGGATCCTGCGCATAGAGGTTACCTGAGCCACACACTCAAGCCGGGCCAGTCGCCCAGTTTGTATTTCAAGGTGCCCGGGGAGAAGACGGTCGTTGTCAAGAAGGCCAAGAAGAAGGAGAGCGAGGAGGAGATGGAGAAGCTGTTCTAGAGTGGTGTGGTTCCAGGGGCTTCGGGTCTCGCGGGGCTCTGTATTTTATAATGTCGATATGTACAATCTTGCGTGGAGCAATTGCATGAAAAGATAAAAGTGTTATTTATTTCTCAAGGCGGGACGGATTGGGTTGGGCTACGGTCGGTACCTAGATAGGGTCGGTGATTGTTGCCTGTTCCAGAAACAACAAACCTGGCCAGTCATTAAGAACTCGGGATACCAGTCCATCAGTGTCTGCTACTTTACGAATATGTTAGGAATAAAAAAATCTCCCGTCTCCAAGTGGGAGTTGGAATATCACCTGTCGAGCCAGAAGTGGCTGGCACTTGAACTCTCTACCATACGGCGCCCCCTGTGACGGCAGCTGCATGACGTCGCACATGACCAATTGACTACCTTCCAAAAGGATGTCAGAATTCTAAGACTGCTCTTAGAATTCAGAGTGCGAACATATATACTGTTTACGGATCACGCCAATCCGTTACACGTACTGTAAGATAAATTCCTACCAAAATAGTCCTGGGTATCGTCTTGTGGCTGGAAAATCGTCCCTCACCAGGCAATATATCCACATACGTCAAGTGCATCCGCCTTCTTCTTTTCTAAGTGGTAGGGGGCGCCGTATGGTAGGTATTCGTACGAAGTCCTAAACGCCAAGCCGTGGCTCAGTATCCCCACTTCCAGTTCCTGCACCTGCAAGGCGCCCAAGCGCAAGCTACCCCTGTTATTATTACTTGTGCGGCAGGAAGAGCTGTTCCATGTTTCTCGAACACTGGCGGCGGTCCTTCATTGTCAACATTGACTCGATCACTTCCCCCTTCCGTTGTTCCATTGCTCGTGATTCCATTCCCCGTTCCCAATCCCCCAAAACACTCAGTTCTTCCCGCATTGCATCATCTCGATATCTCCGAGTTAACACCAAATGCATTCATGATAAGATATACACGACTCTTCTCCTCTTCTCCGTGATTGATCCAGTCGCGCACGTCTTGTATTACGCAGCGCATTACGACACTGCTTTCATTAGCTTCCTTCTTGGATATTTACCTTAGACAGAGAGCTATCCCCCGAGGTACTGTTCCCGTTCGACCAACCATTGTCTTTTCATCCCGCCACCCACCATCACTTGCATCCCACCTCGAAAGCGAACGAACGGGAATCGCGATAGCGTCTTCTGGAACAATAGGGGTGTCTTTGTTGTTCTCAAATCACAATGTCCCTCTTTGGCAGCTCCCCACCAGAGGAGGAGTCCTCGGGCAGTGGACTTCACTCGAGCCATTTCGCTCAAAACAATAGGTCATCGCTTTTCGAGGACGAGTCCCCAATGACCAAGTCCACCACCACAGCACTTTTTGCCGACGATGATCCCGGCTCAGATGCGGCGTCGCCTTGGGATCTTCCGACACCGCGCAAACAACAGACGAGGGCCGACGTGATCCGGACTCTGCTTCCCGCCTCCGATGTTCCCGAAAGCTATGTAGAGACGTTTGACGCTGTCGTCGGCGAAGACGGTAGTGGAGGTCGTGTCACATCTGGCGGAGTGGCGAGAACACTGGCTGCGGCCAAGCTTGGTGCCGACGTGCAGGCTCGCATCATGGGCATTGTGGCTCCTGGCGGCGGCAGCAGTGACGGTGTTTCCTTGGGTAGGGGTGAATTCAATGTTCTCCTGGCTCTGATTGGTCTTGCACAGGAGGGCGAGACCGTTAGCCTTGATGGCGTGGATGAGCGACGTCGAAGTGAGTGATCCTGGTCCCAGCCCCGCCCTGTTACCTTTTTGTGTTATCTTTACACGGAAAAGCTGTCCCAGCCACGCTTTAAACACCACCTGCACGATACCACCACATGTACGAAAAGCACGGCGGATGCCTTCAGAATATTGTGTTCAAAAACTCTCTGCCTCACATTCACTGTTTTATTTCCAAGTGTTGGAGTTTATTTGCAGGTGTACTTGGAGCTTGTTTAGTGGGTGTGCTGCAACTGCAAGCACTTTGAGCTCAAGTGGGCCGTGATCTCCATCTGTTATCCAAGCAACTAAACTCATTGCGTCAATTCCCCAGGTCTACCCCAGCCTAAACTCCACGGCCTCGTCGACACCACGCCGGCCCTGCCACCTCTGGATGAACTCGCTGCGAAACCGCCTCAGCGCCCAGTGACACCACCAAAACCGCTGCCCAAGAACCTCGCGTCGCCGAAGCACCATCGCACGATTAGAAAGCCGTCGATGGACTACCCAGAAGATCCGTGGAACACGCCAGACGTGCACAAGAACCACAATCATGCCCCTGAACCCACGCGATCGAACGGCAACGATATCCCCAGTTCGGCCGCAGATACAAACGGGACCAACACGTTCAGCACCAGTCCCTCTGTCACACTCCCTGCCCGAACCACGTCGACGTTTACCACGAGCGCACCGCCGTCATCTGCTGGACCGGTAGCCGAACCTACACCAACATGGGGATTTTTCGATGGCAATCCTTCGTCGGTGGGCAGTGGCTTTAACAGTCAGACGCCAGTGAACCCACCGGTTGTGCAGTTTGGCGATATTGGGAGCACGCGAGACCCAAGTGGCGGGCCGCCTCCAGCGCCGATCACTGGAAGCAGGACGATCGGAAGCGGGCGACCGGGGTCTACAGTCGAAGAGAACATCTTGGTGACGTTGATGCCAGAGAAGGAGGGCATGTTTTTCTTTCAGCACCACAACTACGAAGTCTCCAGCTCGAGAAAAGGTAGTAAGGTGGTGCGACGGTACAGCGATTTTGTCTGGCTGCTGGATTGTTTACACAAGCGGTATCCTTTCCGGGCTCTGCCGCTGTTACCGCCAAAAAGGGTGGCAGGTTAGTCGAAACACGTCTGTTGTAATTCGGATACAGTGTGCTAACATCCCGGTAGTCAACGGCAACCATCTATCGAACGATGGTGCGTTTATCGAGAAGCGTCGTCGCGGTTTGGCTAGGTTCCTCAACGCTTTGGTCCGACATCCTGTCCTCGGTCAGGAACAACTAGTAGTCATGTTTCTAACTGTTCCAACGGTAGGTTGCCGTCTTCCCGCCTTCCAAGTTCTTGTTACTGACAGAGACGGAAAATTTGTAGGAGCTCTCGGTTTGGCGCAAGCAGGCCACAATTTCTGTACAGGACGAGTTCGCGGGTCGACCCCTCCCACCTGGTCTCGAAGATTCCCTTCCGCCTTCTATTGAGGAGCTCTTTGATCGCACTCGGTCGGGAGTTCGTCGCAGTGCCGACTTGTATATTGGGGTCTGCAACATTATGGACCGGCTCATCAAGCGAACCGAAGGTGTCGCTGCTGATCACGCTCGGGTTGCGCTGTCACTGACTTCCATGACCGAGGCCAGCGCCGACACCTATGCCACGGATACTAACGACGTACCGTTGCTTAATGATGGCCTGCATGCGATGAGCAGGCATTTACGAACGGCACAGAACTTGCTGGAGGACGAGTCGCGCGCCTGGGATCAAGGTGTGCTGGAGGACCTCAAGCGCCAGCGGGATGCTCTCGTAAGTCTCCGGGATCTCTTTGATCGGAGAGAAAGACTTGACAAGGACAACATCCCCCAACTGGAGCGCCGCATCTCCGGTAACGAAAATAAACTCAGTTCACTGCGCGCAAAACCAGAAGGCATGGTGAAGCCCGGAGAAATTGAGAAGGTGGTGGAGGCGATCATCAAGGTTTGTCTACGCTTTGTGTCATGGCGCTTCCTCCCACATACTAACAGCATTGCAGGACAAGGAATCGATTGTCGACCAACACAACCGCTCCGTCTTTGTCAAGGAGTGTCTTCGGGACGAGCTCAGTTTCTTCCAGCACACGCAGTACAATGTCTCGAGATGGAACCAAGACTGGGCTCAGGAGCGGGTGAAATATTCCGAGATGCTCGCCGATAACTGGCGGCGCCTCATTGACGACCTCGAGGGTATGCCTCTCGGTGATTAGGTGACATCGCGAGATGACAGTCTACAGCGGCGAGCCTTTCCAACGGGTGCGAATCAGATCCACAGACCCCGTGGTCGAAGTTCGGACAGACGGGTGAGCCCTCGAACAACGAATGCTCACTATTTGAGCATGGGCACCGAGCCAGAACCGCAGGGGAACCTCAGTTACAGTGCGATTAGCTCGATTGGGTTTACTTGGCTTGACAGACGGGATTCCTATGAAGGAGACCGGCCACTGCACCACGCGATTACATTTTCAGATGGCCAGAACGATGTTCGAAGAGTCCATGCAAGATGAGTCGGGGGGCGGGGAGGGTGATGGTGTTTTCTACCATGACAACAACTCCATCATTCAAGGCGTTAATTTTGTTATTTTATTGTTCGAGAAGGGACGGGGGCAGGGATGTGTATATTTGTATGTTGTGGCAGAAGAAGCAGCCACCAGAGTGTCGCGATACCCTTTAGCAGAGCATTCTTTCGTTTCCTCATTTTCCATGATAATTATCACCTCTTCCGCATACAAGATTTGTTACGCGGAAGATTGACAGGCTGCTGTGTCTCCGGTGTTCCTGGCCTTGGGTATGACAATTGTTACGGCCCGTTGTGTCTAATCAACAAAGTACAGGTTCCAATGAGGTTATCATGAACCGTCTTTTGCCTCCCGTAGGCATCTTCGAGAAAGCGTGCCAAGGGCCCAAAAGGTGCCTGAGAGTGGAACACACCCGCCTGCGCCAGACCACCTGTGGGCAATGAACTCCCCACCGTGCCAAGACCGCGGTAGGCGGCAGCCGATAGCGATGGTGGTCGCTAAAAAAATCCAATGTTCCTTTGCAGACGGTTGACCCCCGCCAATGACGTTTTTCAGCCTTGCCTTGCCCCGGGCAGCCCAGGCGACAAACTCCGTCTGACTCCTTCATTTTTGACACTCCAGTCTGGCATTCTGCTGCATCGCCATCGACGACACCATACTTCACCGTCTTCTTCCTCCACCGTGGATAAAGACAACCCCTCCTTGAAGATACGATAACCGCACTCAACACCGCGCTCCCGTCAACTGCAAGCGAATGCGCCTGTCTCTCTTGTAACCCTGCTACCCCGCGATTCCGGATCAGACACCCGAAGAAGCCTTTAGGGCCTGTTCCCCGATCGCTTGGCGACCGAATTCGACCGCCCGAACTCCTCCCCTCCGATCGAGACGTCGTGCTATCTATCCTAAGCAGAAACGACGGTGAACCAACGCCTCTCTCGGCAGTAGCAAACTTTACGAGCATCTCTTTTCGAAACAAAATTTCACGATAACGCCCGAGCTGAGAAGGACCCGAGATTGGCACTGTTCCGAACCCGCATAGAAAACAAATCGTTGTGCTGTACGAGGGAAGAAAAAGGGGCCTTTCTGTCTGCAGTCTGCCGGTTTGCAAAAATGCCGTCAACCACAGCGCAAAGGAGGCTGGCCACCCAGTTCATCGAGGCCACAAATGCATCCAGGGAAAACGCCCAGATGGTGGGTTTTTGCGCTCTATTGTTTTTTATTTTATTTTCTTATCCCGTGCTCCTCCCGTCAAGCAGTCCCAACTCCCAGCTGGCTGGCTGGTTGTACTACCTCCAGCTCGCAAAAGCCAGTCTGGCCGAAAAACCCCCCCTTCTTTCGGGCCGATATGGATGGGCCTTTTTTTTTTAATTCTTCTCTTAATCCCCATCCTTGCATTCCCGCATGACCCGCGTTGCTGACCGTTCGGATGAATGCGACAGTACCTCAAGATTTCCAACTACGATCTCAATGCCGCCGTGAATAGGTCAGTTACTTTCCCTTATGAGATTTCCGTGGTGTAGCATCTCCTTCTCGCAGTGGTCTCCTACCGCTTCCCTTCCCTTGTTGACCCTTGTAACCGTCCCTTTTTCTCCGCTATAAATGGATTCCTCGGTCGGGGGATACCCACGAATGCCGTCGGCGGGAGGTGGCGATCGATAGGGAACCTCGTCCGCGTCCGCATATCCACTTCTCTCTCTCACTTCCGAGACCGAAACACATTATCCATCAAAGCAGCAAGGGGCCGCGCTGCTGATGTTGGAAGCTGGCCGCTGGCTGGCTACCTATGGAAGTGTTCTGGAAGTGAGAGATCGGCATTGCGACACCATGTCTCATATAGTTTGTCGCGTCTAAACAAAAGCATATTCCTTCCCATTTCCCGATTTCACTTTCCCCCCCCTTTTTTTTTTCTTATTTCCCTTTGACTGTTTGGCTGTCTTGTGGTTGAATGTCACACAACAAGCGGCTCTCTCACGCCACGAATTTATACTTTTTCCGGGCCATGATGATATTCGGGCGAACCTTAGACACAACGGCTTCCAGTGGAGCCGGTCTGGTTAGAAGCATTGAGCCCGCCGGCAATATTGTATAGCATATCCTACGCAATACCAACAATTACTCGCTTCTATTCTATTTTTTATTTATTTATTTTTGTCCCCTTCGAAACAATACAAACCTCCGGACAATAATGGCGGGGACCACCGCCAGCGGCGCTGCCAATGACGCTCGAGCCAAGCCTGGAATAAGGCGTTTGCTCTCAGCTTGTTTTCACAGCAAGCGGAAGTCTTCAAAATCACTGCAAAGTGAAGGAGCCACTGAGACGGACAGCAGCGAGTCAACCGTGCTCTCTCTCCATTCAAAGTCATCCCGATCACAGTCACAATCGCAATCAAAATCCCAATCATCTTCATCCCAATTATCATCCTCCTCTTCTCCTTCTCCTCCTTCGCAGTTATTACCAAGTTCCACAGCGGCAAGAAGCAAGTTCAATACCACCGCACAGTCCCTGCCGCAGGAACCACCAGATTCAGATAGCAGCATGCCCAAGGCGCGCAAGAACAAGAAGAGCCCCGCTAAGGCGGCCACTTCAGTTGCTCAGCCTTACCAGCAGCCCTCTACTGCTGAATCGGGAACCAAGTCCAAGTCGTCCAAGTTCACAAAGTTGGTCCTCATTCTTTTCTCGACAGTTTTTGGTTGCTGCCCTGCCGTGCATCTTTTTTTTTGTTTTTGTTTTTTGTTCTCCTTCTCGTATTTCATTTGTATCTACAATACATCGCTGACAGATGTCACTTCACTACAGGTTCTTCTCGAATGGTGGTGCAGCAGCCGACTTTGGCAATGGGGAAGGCCAACAGAGGAAGCAGCAGCTCAAAGACAAGCTGAACCAGATGTTCGATGAGCTTCTCGATGGTATGTGGGAGGATGGCTACAGACATGTCTCGGCTTAGGACTCTAAATGTCGCTGACTGTGTGCGTGTTTGTGTAGATGACGACCGAGAAGGCGTAGCCGCTGGCGAGGTACCAAACTCCCTCGGAGCATCATCGACGATGGCCTACATCGACCTACTAGGCGCCAACCCCGAGAAATACGGCTTGTTTGTGGTGCTTGATATCGTCAAGGCAGAGACCATGGGCGAGATCTCACGGAGCGGGTTCGTGGACGGCTGGATCCAGGTCCACGACGAGGAGAGAGTCTCGGCCGATCTCTCAGCACACAAGCGCCTTGTTCAAACCCGTTTGAAGCAAGTACGATCAAACGACGCGTATTACAAGAAGCTGTACCAGCTCGCCTTCGTCATCGGGAAGAGCCCAAAGGCCATGACCATGGATATGGCCCTGGTCATGTGGACCGTGCTGTTCGATCCGGAGCCGCACCGCGCGTGGAAGTCTGCAAACGTCAACTGGCTAGAGGAGTGGAAGACATATCTGCGGGAAAAGTTTTGGGTGCCAGAGCCCGGCGCGGACGCCGATGACGAGGAGGCCGGCAAGTGGACGCGGACGGTTAGTAAAGACCTGTGGAACCAGACGCTGGCCTTTGCACAAAAGACGATGCAAGACGAGTCGCTGGGGTTCTGGTCGGAGGAGCAGGCATGGCCAGGCATCATCGACGACTTTGTGGTCTGGGCAAAGGCGAAGGGGTTTGTGCCGGCGTCTGGTGATGCTGCTGCCCAAGCTGCGGATATGGAGGTCGATAACGAGTAGGGAACCTCTGCACACTTTACACCTGTGCGCTTCGAACTGGGGATCAATGACGAGTAGGGAACCCATCGGCACGTTGCACGTGTGCGTTTTGAAATGCGCAATCCATCCGTTCTGTTCCGTTCAAGCATTTACAAGACATCATGCACTTAATGACAACCATAATATCTTGATCCACATCACCTCCTTACATTAGGGGAAGTTTATGCCTTTTGGTTGACAACAAGAGATGAGATGGGGGGGGGGAGATGTAATAGCTAGCAAAGCATGTCTTAGGATAGATATCGGCTGCCAATGCTTGGTCGTCTTGCTTTCTCTTGTCTTTATATCATGTCTTGGGTCAGGTACTATTCGTAGTGCTTTACTTCAGCGTCATGGGTGCAGACATGTTGGCGGGGGAAGTCGATTCGGCCTTCAAGGTTTGGAAGAACGGCTGGCGGTAACCTGATGATAGGACGGATGTTCTACTCAGACGGAGAAGCGGGCATGCATGCATACATGGTCAAGGGAAATGGATGACAGCGTGGATGGTTGGGGGATACGAATGTTTGGGCGCATGTGCAAGAGGGCGTAGGTAAGAAGTAGGTTCAGCATGGTATCGTTACTACTACAGAAGTAGACACGCAAAGAAGCGAATGGAGATCTTTCTTGGGCACTTTTGCTTCGGACCCCTTTGTGAATATTATCTGAGATTATCTCGATAACTATTCTCTATGATTTTGACTATGGGTATTTATTTATGCAATGCTTCCTAAGGCAGTTTGTCATGACCCTGGATCTATTCGTTGCAAAATTAGGGCTTTGAGGAGGCTGATGAGGTTGACATGGCAAGAATGGGATTGTCTTTACGTACCTACCTTTAGGTAGGCAATTACGGGAAGGTGAGTTCACAATACTCGCAGGGGATTGCGCCGTGGTTCATGTTGACGCTGAAGCTGATGGTCGATCATGTTTGTGTGTGGTTGGTGGCTTGTCGGGATGTTACGTTGCGTTGGTCTTTGTACACTAGGATGTTAGGATCCAAAGCAGTGTAGTGTCAGGTATACATGAGGTTCTGGCTCGGGCCGTTTCTGAAGTCTTCTCAATACGAAGGGTTGCAGCGGAGGAATGTTAGCTAGCTAGCTAGTAACAATGTCAAGCATGCCCTGGGCTTGAGCATGTTACGTTTACTATTAGCGCATTGATTGGGGGTGTCACCTTGAACAAGGGGGTTGATTATTCTCTTCTTGAAGTGCATTCATATTGGGGCAGCTCAGCTGGCTGAGAGATGAAAGCAGCAGTTTGGTTTACGGAGAATAGGGGTAGATGATGACCTACTCAGTTCTTACTGGTGCTGGTTTATGGTGGATTCAGTCAGAGAGCCGTACTGTTTGGACGGAGACGGCTCCAATCTTCTCTTCTTCTCCTTGCCTTTCGTTGCGGAGTATCAACAGGCCATTGATATCCAAGGGAACGAGGATGGGTTGATATTTTTTACAATTTTTATTTTCTTGCATTGATTCCCCTTCTACCGCTGGTAATCTCTAACAGGATAGAGATCACCAACGAGGTTCAACCGCATTATTGTTACATATCATACATCCTAACGATTCCCCTTCTTCCTTTTTTAGTGACCTCGCTTTTTCCACCCGAAATGCCATCGTGTGTATGCCGTGACCCTCAGCCAGTCCCTTCTATGCGTCAAGAGCCGTGATGTCTTTGAATATACCCGAAAAGTAGCCTCCTTTCGCGTTCGCTGGCAGTAAAATGTCGGTACTGAAACTTTGGCCGCTTCAAGAGTCACGACCCTGTGCCCCTGTCGCGGTAAACCTCTGTATGTTCTTCCCCCTCTTCGTTCTCCGTCTCAATACCCACCTCAGTTCACACCCTCCATCCGGTTCCAGATCACAGGACCAAACTTGCTGAGGTTCTCGAGCTTGCCGTTGCCCAGCTTGACGTTGGCGTGGCGAATCACGCGGGGGTCGACGGCGAGGGCGGACCGGATGGTCTCGTTCGTCTTGGAGCTGCAGTCGTAGCGCATGATGAACCAGTGGCCCTTGGTGTGCTGCTGCTGGATCTTGGACACGGTTCGGGGGAGAGAAAAAACGCCCCAGTTGCGCAGGTCGCGGATCACGCCGCCTTCTTGGAGGATGGTGCGGCCTACTGTGAGGACGATTCTATGTCATCGCTGTCAGTCTTTTATCTGTGTGCGGACTAAAGGCAGAGGCGTTAAAGAGGGATTCGGAGATCAAGAGGGTGAGAAGTTGTCGAGAAAATTGAGCATGTCGAGAGCAGAAGAGAAAGATAGGGAGGTAAGGAAATAGACATACTCCTTCACCTCAGGGAGGTTGTTGGGCACATGGCGGATCTAGAAGTTTTGGTGGGCGCAATTAGCTTTACTTTCCCACCAAGAGCGCAGTTGTAATGGGAACTGGAAAAACATACAATGCCAATAGTCTCATACAACATCTTGACTTCTGGGGAGGGCCACCACCTGGGGACTGAACTGGGCGATGTTGGGGGTGGGGGTGTTGAATTGTCTCGCTATCCAGAGCCGGTCCTCACTGCGTGCTCTCTCTCGATTGCGCGCGCGCTGGGGCTGTTGCAGCGCATCCCAGCCAGATATTCTGCCGCCAATCCTGGAAAATCTTAGACCGCTTTTGAGAAACAAGATGTGCGTGCCAAGAGTTACAGGTATCCTAAAATTACATCTTTACACCTGCATCTGAAAGGGTTGAAGTACAATCTATGAAAAACAACAATTTTCCCTTTCCGCAAAGGACAACAAAAGGATTGATGAGAAAGAGCAGAGATCTTTTGACCTCCCTGTTTGTTTATTTATACATTGGGTTCATTAAGAAACTAAGACGATAAGAAACACTGCATACTGCCACATACACAAGCTGGAAATTACGTGAAATTCCATATTACACTGGCACCACACCACCATTTGGCAGCCGAAATCTGTAATTACAGAATTGCGCCTTGCAAAACAACCGCAGCTCAGTAAATCATAGGTTTTCTTCATTTGTTCCGACAAACGCCACGGCGCAATCAAGATGTGAGAATTCAAACGGGAAGCTGCGCACATCATGAATACGGCATCATACATCTTATCAATGTTTTGTCAGCTGAGAATGTGGTCTGGCGCTTTGCACGATGGAAAGATGCAGCGTGCAGATGTCGTTTGCAACTTGGTACACATCGTTTGTCACTGAGGTTGTTCATTCACTGCAAACACATCTCCCACCGCCTCAGCAGGCGGAAGTTACCTTACTATTCGACACATGTGTTCATCGTTTGCTGTCTATTTGAGTTAGTGACGTAGGTAGCTCGAAAGAGCTTCTGTCCACAGTCCTTCATATGGTTGTTCATCACACATAAGGAGGACTCCTTTCGTCCCTGCTGATCTGTCGTCTCATCTCATGTGCATTCAGCCCTACCTTCGTCCCAGGATTTCTTCTCTTCTACCTATCTTGATCTGTGGTTCATCTATATATATATATGTATGTATGTATGTATGTCAATCTATACTGTTTCTTTTCTTTCAGACACACAATTGCACCCACCTCTCTAGCTGGAATCGCTGCAAGACTCGGGCAGTACGAGATGAGCAGTTCCTACCCACCTCACTTCAGTTCATCGATGCCATCTGAGGATTGAGGACCGTGTTCTTAACTACCATGTCACCGGACCTGATCAGAGAGAACCGGGATCTCTCAAACAAGAAAAGAAGGGGGGTCATGATATCGACACTTCCCTCTCAAACAATGTTGAGGTCACCTTTCTTGTGAGGGTCGATGCAAATCAATACATCAAGAATAGATATAGGAGCAAGTTCAAGGCTTACTCTATTCTTCCAAACCCGATGCTGGATAGGATTGATGAATCCAAGACCTATCTAAGCCTTGACCATCACAAGATCAGGCACTGGGTGCTGGAGGCGAAGGGTGACGGTATCAATTGGTACACAACCTACGCCCCGCGTCGACACATGTTCAAGATCGCAAACACCGACAATCTACCATTGCGTTCTTGTCGATGGAGCCGTTGATAGTTTGCTCGTTTTGCTTCTTGGTTGATAGCATCTATCAGCTGCGGGTAGGCGATAACACTCGTGTTGTTGTTGAGCATCGTTCTGAGACTCTTGACCCAAGCTGGGTCGTAGGAAGACACTCCCCTCAGGATGTACGCTTGGAGACCACCCATGATGATCCGGGTCATGCACGTTGGCATTCTGTGTTCGGCACTGACACATGGTCAGTTGCTCCCCCTCGGGAACAATTTCTAGAGCGACTAGGTACATTCCTTCCTTCCATAACATCTTCTCTACCGACTCGACGCTGACCTTCTTATCAACGAGCTGGCAGACTTCACGTAGCCGCAAGTGTGTCTTGATGGTCGCGGGTTCTCCTTTGGTTGGTGTCGAGAGTGACTTGATGGGCAGTTGTTTTTTCTCTTGGGTTTGAGATCAACGGAACTGTAGGCTTTTTTTTTTTTTTTTTTTTTTTTTTGGCACATACGAGCAGGAGGGTTGGGGCATGGTAGGAGGGGAATTAGATACAACATCAGTGGACGATCATAGTCTAGTTTCTGGAACTCATCAGGGGAGAAAGCATGTACCTAGGTGGTATACGGCTCAATCTCAGTCCACGCAAATATAGCCGATCTGGTGTTGTCTTGTCTGTGCCCCCTGTCTCCCTGTACCTTGTTCCATTACTCAGATAAATTAGTCCGTGTCCGAAATATTGTTGGCATCTACGTGTACCTCGATGGCTGAGACGACTTTTCCACCTTGAGGAGCACTCTCCAAGACTGGAGTGACCTAGGTTCGCAAGGGCGTGTTGACTCTGCCATAGGTAAATCATCTTCACCGCTGAGGCCATGGTTTCTGCGGCATGTAACCGAATTCCCCATACACACCTGTCTAAAGCAAGCAGATAGCAGCTGCGTCGACGAACTCGGAGTCTCCATTGGTACTTATTCCACCTGCGCCGTGGATCTTGACCTATTCCATGCTCGGTTGCTAAGCTCGCTGAGGGTGAAACGGTTTACAAACCAAAAACTCCTTAGAAGAAGCGCAAGCGACAATCCAAACCGAGCCCAAGGGCAGTCGTAAAAACCGCAACTCTGCCGACTCTGATGAGAGCGAGTGGTATCCGTGTGGAGCACAACCTACCTAGCCGGGTTATACAAAATCGAGGACGGCGATCGATATATCTGGTTTTGCTCCTGGCCTCGCTGGCTTAGACGATAGTGTTTTTGTACCGTAGAAGTCCGGCCGTCTCAGCTATCGACATACCTTATGACAGTAGAGCGGAGAGGGGCCATGGTCTAGAAATCCGTTGCTAGAATCCCCGCAACCTGGCCGAAGATGGCGAGACTCTCGTCATGAAGCCATCAAAGGTCAGACATGTTTAGTGGCCTGCCCCTCCAATTCCTTTCCTCTCTTCTTCCTCCTCGGGCAGAGCATTCATTCTAGATATCTACAACTCAACACATGCGGAGCTTGCTAGCCATCATGGAGAGCCTCAACATTGTAAGGGTTATGCGGCAGGGCAAGACCAGACGGTCCTAGTCTCGTCGCTTGGCGGTCTGGTTGTTTACCGACTTAACTCCACGGCCGCTATTCATCATGTCGAGAAGGGCCAGGACGTTCGAGCAAGACGGCGAAGCCCATGTGGCGCTCGTTCAACCCACATTCGCACCCCAATTTCAACAAAGCAAGCAAGTTACTTTTTCAGCAATCGTTTCTTCGTTAGTCAACAATCTTGCCTATTTCTCTTTCTTTTATATTTCCGACAATATTCCGCACCTGCTAGGGATAACGCTAGTTTGGTCGTTGCGACTGCCGATGGTCTTTATGGCCGTCATAATAACCCAAGGTAAGTGATCCTACGAGATCAGACTCACTCGTTTTCTCTGACACCTCGGCGTTGTCACCGATTTCCATCTTATCTTTTTCATCAGTAAGATCGATCACATCGGTAGGGGACTGGGTCTTTTGGCCGTTTTTCCAGGTTAGATAGACTATTAATTTGCTAGACTCTTCATCCTTTAACTTGGTGGTAGATCGAGTGGTGGAGCAAGTCTTGACGCCCTTCGGGGTCTTCGCTTTGTACCCTTAGCTTTATTTTTATATTGCTTCTTTCAAAGAGATATTTTTCCAACGGCCTCTTGATTAAATCTGTTTGGGTACTTGGAATCTTCACCTTAGAGGGAGTAGCAGGGGACGGATCGCTTTCTTCCTAAGTAGCGACGTCCTCCTGGTACTGAAGAGGGAGAGAATAACTAGCAGCTTAAAAAGCAGAGTTGCTGGGGTCCGATCGTTTCTGAACCCCTCTGAGTTATAGTAACCACGTATTTACTCAGACGAGATTAAGAGGATAAGTATACAAACCCATGTTTAGTTTGGAATGCTCGGATACGCCCCCGAACCCCTCTCCCGTCCTTAGAGAGAAATGTCCCTCGCGGTGGCTCGCCCTGCCGCCGGCTTCATCACCGGGCATTCCGCCAAATAGGAGGGAGTAATACCGACTGAATCTCAAACGCCTCCATCATCTTAAAGACAGACTAGGTATCTCCGCTATGTAGTTCGGTCTCTGTTCAAGAAAATATAACCGTAGCTGGATCAGCTTATGCGTTTGTGTTGTCTTTGGCGGGAATCCAAATGCCATATAGCTCCCGTATCATTGTTATCGGTATTACTTTTATAATCCAACTACTCAGTACATCCATTTTCGCGAGGTTATCTTTCGGACCACTAATCACTGGGAGAAGGATGAGAAGGATGAGGTATACAGATAGTAAATTGACATAGAGGGTATTCGGTAAGCCTTGACTAGTCGTCGTAAAGGGTTATTGACAGGCAGATAGGTGATGGAACCTTCTTTGCAACGGTGGCATTTCCAGATTAGAGTACCCGGGGTAAGGTATGTTGACTACTGAGCTTTCTTTCTTTCCTTGTCAGCTCCTTTCCCAGGACATATCCCAGGAGGAGGAAGGACAAGAAAGCCAGCAGCTATTCTACATCATGAACGAGTACGGGCTCAACGGCAGTGGTGCCAGGTAGCTCGGTGGAAACCCTGAGTGAGGTGTATAAACCGACCAACTTCTCAAGCAGCTCAGACCGGAAAAGAAAAAACTCTTTTAAATCAGCTTAAGCTAAGATAGAAGAATATCTCCCCATTACTTGGACGAAATAAGAGAGACCCTCGCCTGGAAGACAACCCACATCATCTTCCTAGGAGCCCACCCTTCTAGTAACGACCCGAAAAGTAAAGTGGATAAAAGTCTTTTGCGGTGGCGCTATCAACCAGGTTAAACTCAGTTACGTACCTTACCTTGCGCAGCTACATATACATCTACATAAGAGCAAGCCCTACTTCCCACTGAGACAAGAGCTTGTTAGAAGGCAATTAATATTCGTGCACCAGGTGGAACAGCTGGTGATTTTAACTGGGGTATAGGCACAACCAGAGCCCAGGTGGAGGCTAGACTCCGGCTGCTGATTGCCGCTGACCACAGGAGTAATTACCGAGTGTGACGTCCGGCGACAAGGTACCTACTCATCAGAATAGTCATCTACGAATACACCAACGATATCCTCCGCTTATGAAACGAACCCAAGATCAAGTCTCCGAGCCTTTAACGCCTTAGTCCAGCACCACAGATAAACCATGGCAAGACAAGACATATAATACACAAGGCAATCTAAATATAACCCCCAAAGCTTACTCCCGCTAAAGAGATTAACGACATGCCAAAGGAGCAGTTGAGCGGGAGGCATGCATCGCCCAATCCAAGAGCTTAACTAGCCGTACGGCAAAGGGCATCGTCAGCTAATTCCCACCCAGTCACACACACACGGAGATGCGTATACGTAGAAAGTGCTGAGGCTGGTATCCATCCACTCAACATCTCTCTTCTCAAACACTATATACGTATACTCGCTTCGATTCTTTCTCCCTTTTCTCCCTTATAACAATAACGTAAAGAAACAGGTATCAGGCAGACAAACCAAAAAATACTGCAAAAGAAAGGTCCTCAATGAACCAAACAGAGAAACAGGAAACAACAATTAAAACAACCTCTTTAAACCGCACACCGTGAGCCCTCGTGTAGCTCAAACGCTTTGAACACCCTTCCTTTCTTCCTGCTCCTGCAACGCTTTCCCTTCCTCTTCTTCTTCCAACAGCCATAACAAGAGACCAACCCAAAGAGTGTTGTTCAACCAAGACCCCACCCAAGACTCCGGCGCTATTTCCTCTCACTCCGAGTCAAGGGCAACTCGTAATCATCTTCATCATCTCCATCTTCCGCTTGTTCCCCATCAACTTCGACAACACTGCCGTCGTCAGCAGACTCCGCAGGGCGATACTCCCCATCAGACTCCTGACCCTGCCCAGCAGCAACACAGAAATCTTCCTTGTTCTTTTTCATCGCCTTTCGCTCTTCTGCTGTCCCAGGCTCCCTTGTTCTCTTCTTACTATTCAATGACACCGCCTGTAACTGTGAAGGAACCGTCCGCTGTGACAAAACAAGCGGCACATCATCCGAATCGTCCAGGTCAACCACGGCAGGACGAGAGAGACGAGATTGACGAATAAGAGGCTCATCGTCCGAGTCGGTCAGGTCAGCCTCCGGACGAGGACGAGCGCGAGAATCGGACACGGAGACCGTAACTCGAACTGTTTCACCGCCGCCGCCGTTCGTATCTCGCTTGCTTATCTCAAATGTCACAATCTTAGTCTTGGTCTCCTTCTGCTTGGCCTTGGACTTGGGGGCTTCAGAGGAAGAAGAAGAAGAACAGAAACGGGGTCCCCTACTGCTATCAATGCCACTGGCTCCCGGTCCGCCTTCCTGCCCTGCCTGTTCAGACTTCTAGTCCTCCGCAGGCTCTTCGTCGCCGCTCTCGACTTCGTTGGCGGGCATGACGTGGCCCGGGACCATGTCTGTCCAGGCACCCTCTATGTATTCCCTGTTCCCGCCCATGTCAGCATTATCTCCAATGTTGAGGTGCATAAGAGAACGTCGAGGTGTATCAAGGGGATAATGATATGCATGAAATGATAAGGTCCAAGACTTACTTGTTGGACCTGATAACCTTGATCCTCTTCTCAAGCATAAACCGCAAAAACCGCTTCTTTGTCCGATCCCTTCGGAACCAGGCCATCATCTCACCCTTCTCCGTCGCCGCCTTGTGTCGAATAATGACCTTTGCTGAACCAGGCGCAAAGACAATCTCCTCCAGCTCTTTGATGGTCAGGTGAAAGTCATACGGATGCTTGAACACGGCCCATTTGGGCGGAGTCACCTGCTTGAGGACTTGGTGTTCCAGCTGCCCAGCGGTACCTGACACCCAGTGCCAGTATTGAGTGACTTTGGTGTTGGTAGCCATCTCCAGCGTCTTGATCTGTTCTATCCTCCAGTCTATGTCAGTAAGCATATCGGCCGAGCAAGAGTCTGTAGAGGTGTATCCGTCGTGGTCAATATCCGGCGAATCTGCTGTGATGACGGTAGGCGTGACCCGGATCCTCTTCTTCAGTCGCTCTGGGGTCGATGGCTGCGAGTGGACATTGATCTCGTCCACAAACCTCTTCTTTGCCGTCGTCCCAGCACTATGAATGGTGTCCTGCACGTCATCCTGGCGAGACGAAAAACCTGCAGCGGACGCCGGTTTCCGTGGAGACGACCGTGGGCGGTCCTGAACTAACTCTTTGCTCTGGCCGCCCTCTTTGGCGAGGGTGTTGGGCGTGGAAAAGGAGGATGCCTTGCTGGGCGTCGACTGAGCATCTTTTTGCTTGATTGTTTTCGGCTGGCCCTTGCTGGAGGCGGTCTTGTGGTTGACCGACTTGTGCGGACGGCCGACACTCGTGAAGCCATTCTGCTTGCGCACTTGTTCCACTTTGGGATCGTGGTAGAAGCCAGCGACCGTCCTTGACAGCGAGAAGTTGTCCCCTTTATCTAGCAAGATCTCGTTAAGACGGTGACGCATCCAGTCGAGGGGAGGAACGTCTAGAGTCTTGAACCTCGGCAACTCATCACCAAGCATCTGCGCCAAACGGTACAGAGTGTTGTACTTGATGATCTTATGGGGGTCCATCCAGCCCTTGGCCACTAGTTGGTACGGGTGGATAACCCCAGATTCGAGAAAAGTCAAAATGGCTTTACCTCTGTTGACCTGGCGCTTGGCCTCATACTTCCTATGGTCATTCCAACCCTTTTCTTCCGACTCATAGAACTTGGCATTCCACCTATCCATCTCCGCCTTAACCAAAGAGGCAATGTCTTCTGGCCAGCCGGGCTCCCAATACGAATGGGATGGGGAGATCTTCTCGAGGGGCACGCCACGTATCAGGGGCGGATCAGTGTACACTGTCCCATCGTGACGGAGACAGAGGTTGTCCTTGGTGATGCTTGGGAGCTCCGGTTCGGGGCTCGGGAAGTTGGGAGCTGCGCCCTCTTTTGGGACTTGCTGCGACCCACGCTGGGAGGGCAACGACTTGCGCGACATATTCTTGACAGGGAAAGACTCTGCCGTGGTATATGAACCTGATGCCACAGGGTGTGAGGATGACCGACCGTTGATTGCAGTGAAGCCACTGGCCGACGGATGCGAACCCGCTGGTGCAGTGCCAGACTGCGACTTGGGCCGCGCAGTTGCTGCGACGCTGCTCCCGTGGCATGCCTGTCTGGCCCACTCACAGTTGCCGCACTTTGCATTCTCCATATCACCGACAATGATGCACTCTTGGTATGGGCCGGTATTTTTCGCGCACATCTGGCATGGCTGGGCCTGGATTTCCCCCGTCGCCTGGATGTAAGTGCTCATCCACTTGCTTCCCTTGGGATCGGACGACTGATAGATCTTTTCAATATCCTCCTCGGTGAATTTTCGCGTTGCTCGGATATGCACAGGGCGCTGGATGGGGAGGGAAAGGAGGTGTTGGAAAAGCTGCTGGACGGCCGGGTTGTCACGGTGATAATCGGGCCTAATACGCCCAATGAACCGACCATCGTCGTGATATATCTCGACCGAGTCAGGTACGTCTCCCGAACGTACAGCTGTAGGGGAAGGCGAAGGCGTAAAGTATGTATCGTCCAAGTCTGACAGCGGTGAATCTATGGCCTCGAGTGATTCGTCCACGCCATTCGCGGCTTGAACTGGAGTGTTTGGTGCTTCTGTTGAAGCCACAATCACGGGACCTTCAGCAGATGGGGTTGGTGCCTTCGAGTCAGTTGCCGATTCCTTGGCTGTGTCAACGAGTGGCTCCTCAGACGGTGGTTTGCTGTTGACATCCGTCGCCTCGGGTAGACTCGACTGTGCTACCTCCTGCGTAGCGGAGGGCTCAAGTGTCTCCACGGGTTGCTCAGGAGCGGACACATCCGCCATTTCCACGTCACCGTTCTCATCAGGAAGCGACGAAGGAGTACAAGAGGACTCCGCGACTGGCTTCACAACCGGCTTCGGGTCCTCCTCAACACTGGGCATGATCGCAGCAGGCTCATCGGTTCCACCAGCGACTGTATCCGCACCCTCCATCTCAACATCTCTCGATGATGGAACTTCTGGTTCATCTGCACCCGAAGTGTCGAGCGCAGGAGACAATGCTTCTGGCGAAGCTTGCCTAAGGGTGCCGGAATTGGTACCGGAAACCTCCTGCTTGGACGGGAGAACAGACTCCTTGGAGGTCACGGTCGGCTCCTCGGAGCTGATCCTCTCCTCCAGAACTTTGGTCCGGACTTCCTTCGTCGGAGCTTCCTCCGTCTGAGCCTCTGCTGTCCGGACCGGTTCTGGCGTTGACTTATCCGAGCTCGGTGAAAGAGGTGCACCCGGACTGGCCTCATCACCCGACCTGGATACAAGGTGCTGAGATGGAGCAGGAGCGGGTGACTTCCGCAACGACTCTTGAAGGAGCGCAGCCACTTGGACTGGAGCTGGGCTGCCATTAGAAGTTGCTGTCCTAGCACCGACCTTTGCTCCAGTCTCGTTAGACGCAGACTTCGTCTCAACTTCCTCCACCTCCACCTCCGCCTGTGGACGATGAGCACCCTCAACAGACTCGGCCACTGCTGCTGCCGCGGAACGAGTCGGTAAATCCCCAGAGACAGCCTCGACATCGACAGCAGCGACCACCGGGGGTGGTGATAACCGAGCAGGAGAGACAGTGGCGGGAACTGAGAGTGATGAACGAGCAGGCGAGGCAGCGTAAACAGGGGCGGCGATTGCCTTATTTACCCGCTCGGCCCGATCCTCGGCCTCGAGTTCTGGAGTTCTGGGCGCGACCAACCCATAAGGAAACTGTTCCCGGCACTGTCTCAAGTGAGCCCGGTGCGCGTTTGCGATCTCCTGAAGTTCGTACTTCTTCCTTCTCTTCGCAGCGTCGCGTTCCTGGTGCAACTTCTTGACGTTTGCTCGAGTCGTGTTTAGATTCTCTTGGATTTTTTCTCGAAGCTGCATCACCCCGGCTTTGTGTTTCTGAACTTCCTCCAGCTCGCGCATCAACTCAAGCTCCCTGGCTATGGCAATCTTCTCTTCGTTGCCTGCTTGATACCAGCGCTGAGTCTCTTCCATAATGAACTGCTCAAATGGCTTCCTCTTATCCGCGTATGAGTTGTCAATATCCTCGTAGTCCCGCCTGCGCCTCTCGTCAAGTTGATCAAAGTAGTTCCGTTCAGTTGCATCCCAAAATTCAGCACCGCGAGCCAGTAAAATGTTCTGGCTGAGGCCACCCCCATGGTCTGAACCTCTGCCATTTGCTATGGCAGCACTAGCGCCCCGCTGACCTTCGACTTCCTGTGGCTGACCAGAGGAAGAAGTCGCCGGATGGGACTGTGGTCGATGACTGGGGTGGTTGATGCTGGACATGTTGATAGTGGTGGTTGGGCCCTCTTCTTTAGGGAATTGTCAAGGTGAGAGAGAATGAGAGGCAGGGTGAAGAGGTCTTAAATAGTCGTAGTTGACGCCACTCCTAAGCCGAAGAGCGAGTGAACTTTAAAAGAAGTGTCCACCAAAAACCAGCTTTCAACGGTACACAGAATTCATGTCCCGAGAGAGATGATTGCTCAAAGGTATCATCAGATGTGTCTTGACTAGTGAAGATGTGCCTGTGAATACACTTTATCGTCAGCCACGCGGTTTCCTGAACTTTCTTCCATGGATGGTTCCAAAGCTCTAAACTTTAACAAAAAAGTCTCATGTGACTCGAAACCGAGTGTCGTCTTAAGTAATTATGGTACAGCCAGGGCAAAAAAGACAGCTCCTAAGCTAACGCCATGTCTTATTGTTGCCGACATTATATACGGCGAGGCAAATGACCGATATCGAGTATCGAGAATCTCTGCCGAAGTGTCGGCAGATGAAGAGTGAAGAAGGGAGTATATAGGCGAAGAGCGCCAAGATGGGTTCACAATGCGACCGAGTGCATCAAAATGAAGCTCAGAATCTTCAAAAGTGGACTTACAAGTTGATGCGCCACGCGATGAAATGGTATTCGCAAAAGCGCTCTGATCAAGCTTGATGAAAAGGTTGGATGTGGCGATGTTGATTCGGTGAGAGAGAGATGTGATGAAATGAGATTGGAGTTGATGAGAGGTGGTCAACTGGGGCTCCCGCAAATGCGCTGGAAAAGCCAAGGCAAGGAAGGGTTGGCTGCTGCTTGATGATTGATGACCTAGGTCACCTAGTTCGTAGCGCCTAGGTCGTTCTGAGTGGCTTGTCTGAACGCGCCTCGGAGCTATTGTCTTTTTGTTTACAAAATGCGATACGTATAGGTGCTACTGTTCTGAATAGAAGTCGGAGAAAAACGAACTGAACAGGCCTCTTTTTAAACGAATGAACTTGAACAATATTACAAGCTGCCGATTGATGCCGTGATGAAATGGTTACTAATAAGTTTCGACGACGACGAGGAGGACCCGATCGGCTCTTTGCATGCCTCGGACAGCTAGGTTGGTTTGAGTGGTTTGGTTGGGTTCGACGAACAATGTTTGCAGGGGTATGAAAGGAAAATAAAATCGAACGATGGACGATTCGAAGCTAAATGCAAGAGAAGAGAAACTGAGTTCGATGTTGTCGTTGGCAAGGAACGTTGGAGTTTTCGAGTAATTGGTATATGAAGTAAGGTAGCTAGGTAGGCACCAGCGAGAAAAAAAAAGTAATAGTAGAATAGTAGGGGGGAGGTACTAGGTTGAACCCCGACGGAGTGAGTGAGAGTGACGATGGGATGGGAAAAACTGAGGCAACTCGAGGCCGGGTACCTATGTGTAGAACAAACAGCAATTAATGCTGTAAGGGCAACCTAGGCAGGCGGGCAGCTACCTGATTTCATAGGTCGACTTCTACGTAGGAAGGGTTGCTCGCTCATCACCTCCCGATTGCAAGAAGTAATCGCTCCTTTTTAGCGCTTGGAACCGTGACATCTGCTCCCTCCTATCAAGCAATTATTGGAAGGAGTTTTTTGAGCCGAGATATTAGCGGAATTCTCCGTCGTCCTCCTGGCTTTCCCCCTAGGCGAGCGAGGCACGGCCCTTATCGAGTTCCCCATCAACCCCTCCAGTCCGAGCGCCACCGAGCAAATACTCCGAACATTTGGATGTCTACCTACCTCAGTCGTAGAAATATCACAATGAGGGAAGACGGGAAGAGCAATGGACCGTTCTCACATGATGGCTGGCGTGGTGTCAAATACTATGGTGAGCTTCCGCCTCGAAAACAGGTATCCACACACATTTCTCCAACCAGAACCAGAGAGTAAAAGTTGGTAGGTAGCTTCAGGATGTCCTGAACTTTATTTCCCATGGCCACATCAGCAACATTCTCGCGACTCCACGGTAGAGCTGCTTTGAGTTTGGGGATCAGGTGATTACGACATTGTTGAGCGTCGTGTTACAAAACGACGGTTGTCTACCTACCGGCCTAGGTAGGTAAGCGGAAGGTAACAAAAAGTATATGTCCAAGCCTCTCCCACCACCCACAAAAGCATGACGCTCTCGAACCAACGGCATCTCGAAATATCATCACCAAGAATTGTGACCAAGCAACAATAATTGCTAATCGGTGAGTCATTAAAGGTTAAGCTAAGCAGTATACAACCATGTACAAAGAAATTCACCATCAACTTCAACAACAGGTATTGCCCGCCTCAAAAAACAAGACCGCCCTTTTCTCCGTCTGTACCTCATCATCAAAACGCCCACCTTGTCACCAGGAAAACCCAAAAACTGCTAATGATGCTCCAAAAAGCTAACCAAAAGAGATAATAATCTGAACAAAGAAAGAAACGGAAAAAAGGTTCGCATGGGTGTGTATCATTGCATTCAAGAAAAAGAAATAACACCGTAAAAGAAGCAGACAGGCTGGTGCTGGGTGATCCTCAGTCCTCCTCCAACGCAATGTCAATCCTCCATGAGCTTCTTGTATTTGCTTGCAGCGCTCTGTATCTTGATCTAACTCCCCCAAAGTACCGCCATGCATGCACCCCCTTTGTGAAACGAAACGAAACCAAACCAAACGAAACGAAAATGCGGAATAGACGATAGCACACATTTTAGTACCGTGAGTGTCTTTTCGGACTGGGCGAGTAGTTGTGGGTGTTATTCGTGTCGTAGGCGCTCGAATGCCCGTACGGATCGTCCTGGTAGATCGTCGCCCGCCTGTCCTCCTCCGGCAGCAGTTCCTTCACCTCCCAGTTGTTCATCCTCGTGCCCACAGAGAACTCGAGATCCTCCTTAGTGATCGAATCCCAATACTTGTACACCATCATCACCGCCAGCAGGTTGCACGTCGTCGCGAAGAACAACCCGTCCATGTAGTGTGAAACAGCAGTGCAAATGGGCTTGCTGAACGCATACAAAATAACCTGACCGATGATGAAGAAGAAGACGCCAAATGCGATATCTCCCAGCGGCCACCGGTCCTCGAGCGTGCGCGTGACGAGGAGGGTCTGCAAGACGACGTAGACAAACAGCTGCACGGCGTTGAGCAGGTAGAGAACCACGAACAGGCCGACCGTGTTGGTGGGGCCGAGGCCAGCCCACGACATGAACGTGGCGAGTGAGACGAGGAACGAAATGACGAAGGCGGCGGCCGAGCACAGACGCATCATCCACAGAGATAGTGGCGTGCCGTCTTCGTAAAGCTGGAAACCGACAAACCCGTTGATCATGAGGCACGTAACAAGCGCCGACGTTAACCCGGACTGAACCGCAACGAAATATGGGTACGGACTGGATCCGGGAGGGATCACGCCGGCGTCGATGCAGAGAGAGAGAAACGTGAGGAGCATGTAGAGGTAGAAGAAACTCGTAATTTCCTTTCGACCTGTTTGTTTCGCGTGTCAGTGTCAGGCATCTTGCGCTTGCCCCCCTAACCTTTCGCTTGTCTTTGGAGGGGCAGGGAGTTTTCCATACCAACTGCTGTAAACTTCCCCCTGACGTGCAAAATCATGGTGACCGTCATGATCAAGGCGATAATGTGCATGGCACTGGCCGCGCCCTGAAAAATGATTGTATTTGCCAGCTCAATATTCCTCGAGAAGCAGTCGGGCTCAATTCCCACGCCGCTCGCGATCGACGTTATCGGACCTATCGAGGAGCACAGTGGCAGCGGTGCCATGCGGCAAATGCTGGTAAAGTCGCCAAAACCACCCATGGTGAGGGATGGGGGTGGGGGACGCGGTCGGGGGAAATACGACGACTCTATCGATGATATTGGTGGTGATGGCGGTGGGAGACGTCGATAACCACCAAGGGGGGAAAAGGGGTTCCCACAGTCGTTTGTTCTATCGAGGCGCGTTTTCGAAAATAGAGAGGAGCGGCGATGAGAAGCGGATTGGAAAGCGCGCGCAATGGCTGCGCTGAGCTGAGCTGAACTTCGTGGAGAGTGGTGGGGACGAGGAGGTTGGGAATGGCAGTTTCGTCGTTTCGTTGCGATGGGTGACGGTGGGAATGCTAGGAAGTTGTCGCCAATCCGATGCGTCTGATCCGAACCTCCAGAAGAAACAAACAAATATAAATGGTATCACAATGGAAATTAAGAAAAGGCTGAGCGAATGCTTTCGACAAGAAAAAGAGGGTGGGATATTGTTTTTCAACGAATGTCACGAATCCATCAGAGGTGTTTCGTCATAAAGCCTCTTTTCTCTCTTTTCTCTCTTTTCTCTCTTTTCCAGCCCTATGGTTGCTCCGCCAGTATGGAAAGTTGGCCTGGAGAAACTGACCGGCTCGCGACGGGAACGAAAGGGATTGATTGCGTTGCTGGGGGGAAAGGGGAGATGGGAGAGGGCGGGCTGCGGCGCGGAGGCGCTGAAGAAGAATAAGCCAGGGGGTGGTCTGAACACTTTCCTGCCGTTCTGCCGCTTTTTTCAGTCTTTTTTCGAGCCACTCGAGGGGTTCCGATCTGCCCCACCTGCCTGCGGCATTCAGGAAATTTGAGATTGGCAAACAAGGTTTTGTTCGTATTGTTTTGCCAAGGAATGCATAAGATTCCGACATGTTTGGTTTTCGTATGCACCCTTTCGGGAGTTTTTAGTTTCTTGAAGATTTGTTTTGTTCGCTCGAAAACTTCTTATGCTCAGAGAACAAAGCGATCTTCAAACACATCAACGATCTCGACGTGAGTGTGAGGAATTGGGTTTAGGAGAGTCGGTGCGGCGCCGTGCACATCCCATTTTTAGGTGCACCTAGCGGGCATCTGGTGGTGTTTCGCCTCATTAGCCTGATCCGGCAAGGTGCATTGGCTATTGGCTCGGAAACCCTGATGTCTTGGCATGGAGTGCGATGTGTGTTTGATGCCATTCACAGTATTGAAGACGGAGACTCGTCATGAACATCTGTCAGGAGTTTGGTACCTGCGCAATAGATATCGCTATTCATGGTTGTGTCTAGTTGAACGCTTTGAAAAAGTTACGCGTCGATGATGCAGGACCTCAGGCGGGCAAACACTTACTCCCTTTATCATGAGTCGTCAAAGTCAAATGTAAAAGGGGTCTTTGTATGGCTATGTTGTGAGTGTCTGCTGTTTGTCTAACAGAATAGTATTCATTCTTCTGGATAATGCGTGCTCCCCCTTAGGTAGATATTCCCCCTTCTTTTTGTCCCCTGTGCCTCACTTTGCTCCTTCAGTTCGTCATGGCAGTAAAGTTATATGTGTGGGTGATTCATGCGATGACACTCATTCTTTCACTCAAGATCACGCCGAGCTTATATTAATGGTCCTGCCCAAATGTCTCGGGTAATGTTTACGCAAGACCTACTAGTTTTCATACTTGTGTTTTATGATCTCGGTGCTTGAGTCGTCTTACCATTGCTGTTGGGTACAGGCGCCGGCAACTGGAAATAGGAAGCACATCACCAGGTAGGTACTCACTAGCAGAGTTGAGCGTAAGTGTCAAGTAGGAATGGCACAACAAGGAAGCTCAGCCGGCCTACTGTCCAGGTAAGTACTTGAAGCTGTAAGACCCAATTGGTGAGTTTTAGAGCCGAGGTGGGAACTGATCTTCTCAAGGCACCTCAAACTCAACATCAAGTCATATGACGAGTGGAAAGACAACGCCAAAATATTTACGACAGTCCTTCTCCCTGACTACCACTCTCCTGATGGCTGACGAAACGTTTTGCTAGGTCTGATATGGCAAAGAAGCTTCAACATCTCGTCGACACTGCTGAAGAAACACATATCAATCTTCGTGCGATAGATCAAAGACTCATCGAGCTTCAGACCTTGCTCCGAGACGATATCGGCAAAACAATCGGCACACAAGTCAAGAACCAACTCGGCCGTCTCTTAGGTCTGTCTCGAGGTGCTGTTCAGTCAATCCGCCACCACCGACTTACCAAGCCCCTATTGACATTGGGAATGTATAGCCGCCACGAAAACGTGGCGGTTGCCCATTCCGAGACCTTCGGATGGATCTTCGATGCGGAACACGTTAACCGACACGAAAAAGCCTTGAAAGGTCGCATGCTCTTCCGTAGTTGGTTGGAGTCAGGCAGCGGGACCTTCCACATAGCAGCAAAACCTGGGGCTGGCAAATCAACACTGATGAAGTTTCTCGCCCAACACGTCAAGACAAGGTGTTTGTTGAAAACATGGGCGAATGGACAAAAAGTTGTTATTTGCAAATTCTTTTTCTGGAAACCGGGACCCGAGGCGCTTAATTCCATCAATGCGATGATAAGAATGCTACTTTACGAAGCCCTCGAACAGTGCCCTGAGCTTGCTCAGGACGTACTTCCTCAACTTGCTGCAACGGCGGGGAATCTTGATATATCACATTGCCCTGTCCTTCAAGATATGGATTTCCAACACGTCTTTCAACTTCTCCTTTCACAACGGAACAAGGGGGGAATCCAGCGGAAGTTCTATGTGTTCATCGACGGCCTGGACGAGTACAAGGAGACACCTCAGCATACATACAAGCATCTCATTGCCCTCCTACTGAGCTGGGTCGATTATGCGGCCGGAGACTTCAAGATTTGCGTCTCAAGTCGAGAGTATGATGTATGTCTCGATGGCTTTTCAAGCCGTGTGGGTATTAGGCTGCAAGATCTAACTCACGATGACATGACAAACTACGTCGGGTCCATCCGTAACAGAAACCAGAACTTTGTTGACCTGGAAAAGCCTGAAGGAGGTGCCCAATCCCTCATCCGTGATGTGGTTGAGAAATCAAGCGGCGTCTTTCTCTGGGTTTCCCTTGTTGCAAAGCTGCTAGATGACGCCTCTGACGATGGAAATCCTTTTCAAACGTTGATTTTGATTCATCACGACCAGAACTGGAAGACTTGTATCGGCAGCTTTTGCACTCAATCGATGTGTCGGATAGAGCCGAGTCTGCCAGATCATTCGCGGTCTTTCTGGAGATACATCGACGCGGGTCAGGGGCATTCAGGATGTCTCTGTTTCGGTACTCGCTCCTGGAAAGGCTTTACGAGGATCCTGGTTTGTTCCTGAGACCAGGCTTTGAATCCCGCCGAGATCTGATCCCAAGTGAACACTCTCAGTTAATCAGGCATCTAAAGCGTGCTCGAAGACAACTGTACAAGTGCTGTCGTGGCCTTTTAGAAGTTGGCAGTACCCCTCAGCCCTCGACCCATGAGCTCATGACGTTCGAAGAACTGATGAAAGAGTTGAAAGAAGATCGTCTCATTCGACTCAAAATTACCTTGATTCACCGTTCCATATACGAGTTTTTGATGATGGAGGATACTCAGAGCATCTTGAAACCACATATCCAAGACTTCGATGTCGAAGGGATCATATTCTCCTCATTCGTGACCGAATTTGCCTCAGTGGTCCTTCGTTTCGAAGCCGTTTTTCCATATGATCAAAAGTCTCAAGGGTCTTCCTTGGAATTGGGCATGGTCATGAACGCTTTGGCTAGGTCGTCAAAGTTCACAGACAATGGAGAAGGGAGTCAGGATGCTCCACAGACTCCAACATGTTCTGATTCGATATAAAAATGTGCACCAAGCAGGGGGTCGGACATGTATTTGTTTGATGAGAGGCGCGACCTTTACAAGGGATCTTGATCATATACAGTTAAGTCGAAAATATGTGAGGGATGGTGAGACGTGTACCCGTGAGTCCATATCCATACTCCATATGGCCTCTTACCTCTGGCTCCCTCAGTACTTCGTCTCCTGCGAAACTTGCGATCCTTACCTCAAGGAGCATCTAGAAGATGGCACTCTTGTCAGCGCAGCTTTGGTACGGGTACTGATGGTGGAATCTGAGGACAGCGAGGAATGGGAAGAAAACCGATTCGCCAACACTAGTCATGATAACCCAGACAGTACATCCAGACTGTCATTTCCAGGGAAATCCAATGCAGATTTCGGAAGACATGCTTCCAAAAACTGAGGAAGATTTCTCTCCCTATCTTCTAC